>JBBPBX010065061.1:0-20068 GCA_038048925.1 Garcialebias charrua | reverse complement strand
TTGTGCTCACATAAAGAGCTTTAAATGGCCAGGCTCCTGCTCCTGTGTCAGCTTTTAACAAAATACTCTGCTGCCCGTGACCTTAGCTCACAGACCCAGAACTGCTTAGATGTTCCACGTACACGGATGAAAACTAAAGGGCCTTTCAGTCAGTGGCCCCAAGGCTGTGGAACAGTTTGCCCCTGCAGCTTCGTTTTGCTGACTCTGTTGAGGTTTTTAAAAAAACAACTGAAAACGCTGTTATTCACTCAGGCTTTTATGTCACGATTTTATTGTATTTTGCATTGATTGATATTTGTAGTTTTTAGGCTTGTAGTGATATTTGTAGTTTTTAGGCTTGTTTTATTATGTATATACTTTTAGCATTGATTTTTTTATTGTCCAACGCTTTTTGATTTTATCTCTGTGATAAATGCTATAAAAATAAACTTTACTTACTTACTTACTTTTAAGATTTTTCGACCTAGCATGCATCAGTGTATTACTGAATTACCTTTTTTTTCCCCCTTTTTTTTTACATCGTTTTATTTTTTTAATGCTTATGGAAGAAAAATTGTTGTTTCTCTGAAAAATATGTAACAAGCGTTATTTCAATATTCTAATAAACAAATCTTTTGGCTTGGAAGTTTAATGGCAAGTTCCTCTGATCTTATCCTCAAATGGTGTCCCTATTGAGTTTGTTGATTCCTATAAATATCTGGGTATCCTGGTCGATTCACATCTCTCTTTTAAGCTCCATGTGGAAAACCTAGTAAAGACTCAGCCGTGTTTCCATCAAGGATTCTAGATGCGCATTTTGAAGTATCGCAGCAGAAAAGCTTAATGGAAACGGCAAAATGCGAATTTACTTCCTCAAATTCGCCAAAAAGTTTATACGCTCGCTTGAGGTGGTTTTTGGGATCTTCGAAAATGAGCAGATGCGCAAAACGACAGATGGAAACACATTTGCCGACTCAGTTCTGCCGTAGCGAACATTCACGTCACTTGACGTTCAGCTGTTTCTGCTCCGGACAACATGTAACATCGCTAAAACTAGTTGGCATGACAGAATAAATACAAGTTGCCCGATAGCAACACGTAACTGAAATATTCTCTCCATTTTGACGAGATGTGTGGCCGGGTTCTGTTTTCAACTGCTACTTCCTGTTTACTGTAGATATGCGCAGTGCTGACGTCTGACGTAATGACGCTGACGCTTAGAAGAGCTTCAAGCCAGTAGATGGAAACACTTCTGATCCGCATTAATTTGTATTTACATATTTGCGAGATTTCAAATATTGGCTCAAAATTCGAAATGAAAATAGATGGAAACACGGTTACTGAAATTTAAGCCAGGTTTTCTTTTTCAGAAGCAGATCATGTCTAACACTGAATGCTAGGAAAGACCTTTAACTGTCACTTTCCTTCCCTCCATTGATTACGGTGACATTATCTACATGAATGCTCCTACAAGCACCCTGCACATGTTGGATGCTGTCTATCATGGTGCAGTACGTCCATAATGGTGCAGATTCATAACTGGCTGTGATTATCGTACACACATCTGCACCCAGAATTCACCGGTTAAAGCTGGGGTAGCGTATGTAAGATTCTAATGTAGTCTAACTTTTCAAACAATATATTTTTAACATATTTCTTCACTCTGTCACTATCTACTGACAGACTGATTTTAGACAAAGTAATCTCTGAAAAAAACTATACTGTAGTCCCCTTGCTTCTCTATCAGCATTTATAAAAACACTGAAAACACAGAGTGACCAGGACAATGACAGCCAATCAAAACAGAGTTGTTTGTCACGCCCCAACCTCACTTGAGTGACAGGTGGGGTCCTGTCACTCACAGCCTCAGCGCAGCGGCTCGTTCTCATTCAAAGGATTGCAAAGCTATGCAGGACTGTTTTTTATGTGACATAAATGTATTAAATATCCCTTCTTCATCACAGAGCTGGACTTTTATTTAGTTTTTTTGCAAAAAGTCAAGTGATCGCTTCATCCTTCACTGACAGGAATGAGGAACGCTGACAGACATGAGGAAGTCACGAGCGAATTAAATCATGTCCAAACGTTGCTTCGTGAACCTCTGATGATTTCTCCTGGATTTTCTGTTGTTGGACAAGTGCTCCATGGTTTTATAATATTTTTAAAAGGTTTTATTATCATATAATCACAGAATATTGAAGCGCTCCTCAGAGCACACACACAGCAGGGGGCGGAGCTGCAGAACCCAAGTTCACCAGAGAACGGACAGTCTCCCTCCCTCAGAGCCATATATGACTCAGAGGGAGGGAGCAGAATGATTTCACCTGCTGGAAATTTTTCTAAGTGCCAGGGCTTTCCAGAAATCGCAGATCCCAGCTTTAACTGAAAATCATTAACTTCACACAGACTCTAAGAAAGCTAAGAATGGGTACATTTCTGTTTTTGACGCAGAGTTTTGTTTGCTTTTTAAACATATTGAAACTGGTTGTGGATTTTATAGTAGCAGGAAGAGAGTTCCAAACTGTAGATCTCTCACCGACAGAGAACCTTGTGCAAAAGTGGTTCTTCTAAAGGGGACCTTACAATTTCCATGCCAAGCCGCTCTGGTAGATCTGCTATTGCCATGCAGTCTCTGTATGCAATCACTTAATGGTGTAGGTAAGTCCATTTAAACACTTAAAAATCAAATCATTTGACCTAGGTATCATCCACATATCGGAACCAATGGCTTGGAGTTGTTCCCTCATAAGAGTTTAGGGCCCTCTGTTCCAATTCCTCCATGTAGAGGTTGGCAACAATGGGTGACACTGGAGATCCCATGCACAGCCGTCTTCTGTCTGTATTGAACGCCTTTTTTGATTTTATCATGTCCTGGATGAATCTTCACCAGCATATCTAAGGAAGCAGCAGACAAGTTGAATATTTAAAACAGAAGCAGTTTTTAAACAGTATAAACATACAGTTATTATGGCATTACATATAAACATCTAAATAATGCTATAACACTTTGAATAACATACTTTTACATTCTAAAAAAAAAAAGCCACTAGGGAGCACAGTGTATCTCTTGTGCAGGTCCCAAGCCCAGGTAAATGGTGAGGGTTGTGTCAGGAATGGCATCCAATGTAAAACACTTTTGCCCAAACTATAATGTGAGTTCATCAAAGTGAAACCATACCGGATCTGTCGAGGCCCTGTATAAGAAAATCAGACTCAGACACTGAATGGTTGAATTTTCGGCAGCTTTCGTCAAAACACGGCAAATGGGAGTTTCGCAACTATCTCTGTAGGGCTCTGGTTAATTGCTTTGTCACCTGGCGGGTTTGTTTACGGTCTTTGTTGGTCTCACACACTACAGGAAGCAACGCTGTTTATGTAAAAGAGATTCTCTTTTGTAAAACTGGCTTTGTTTCCTTATTCGTCTCCTGTGTGTCTGACTAGCAGGGTCAGGCCAACCTAGTGGCAATGCAATCCACATATGGTAATTTAAAAGCTCAGGTTGATAGCTTCAAACCCACACCTTCTCATTTCTTTGAATTGAGAAGCCAAACATGTGCAAACAACAGCATGTTTGCATCTCACACAGTATGGGCTAACATCAGGATACATAGAGGACAATTTCAGTTTAGAGATGTGAGCTCTAAGTAGGGATTCCCAGACTTTGCTCTCCCCAACCACATGAAACAGATCAGCAGTCACAAACATATCAGCAGCAACATGATGTGATTGATTTTGTCACAGTGGTTATTTTTTCATGAGTCTAACAGCCTCAGGGTAGAAGCTGTTCCTCAGTGTAGTGGTTCTACACTAAATGCTCCTCCGTCCTCAGCCTACTTTCTGAGGTGAGCGGTGCAAAAACTGTGTGTGTGCTGTGTGAGTTTTCATTCATTCAACCTTTATTTACAGTAGTTTCTGGTGTATAGGTCGCACCTGTGTATAGGTCGCATTGTCCAATTATCACCAATAGATTGGAAAAATCCCTACATAGGTCGCACTGGTGTATAGGTCGCACCTATGTTTAGCTCTGATGCAAATGTCTGCCACAGGAGTGCACAACAAGGCTTTTAAGAAGATTAACACTTAAAAACAATTATTTGTTTGATAAAAATTATAGCAAATATATGTCTGAGCTGAACTTTTCCTTAATAAATGAACATAATTGTGAAATGAGCTGGATTTAAACATTTGTTTTGCCGAAAGTGATAACAAGCCATATATAGGTCGCACCTGAGTATAGGTCGCAGGCCTTGAAAAAAACTATAAAAAGGTGCGACCTATACATCGGAAAATACGGTATACAGGCTAACCTCGATGAGCCACGGGGACTCATTTACAAGAGAGACCTGTTTCACTCTAGTTTCACTCACACCCAGGGTCAATTCACCAATCAGCCTAACATGCATGGTTTTGGATTGTGAGAGGAAACCGGAGCACCCGGAGAAAACCCACGCATGCAGGGAGAGAACATGCAAACTCCACCCAGAAAGGCCCCCGGACCGGGATTTGAATGGGGGACCTGCTCGCTGAGAGGCAGCAGCTCTACCAGTTGTGCAACCATGCTGCCCAAGAGGTATGGTTCTCAGTGGACAGTAATACGAACATGATCTTTGGTATGATTTATTGCTGTACAGTAATTACACTACCCAACAGTATTCATCCATCCATCCATCCATTTTCGTCCGCTTATCCGGGGTCGGGTCGCGGGGGTAGCAGCCTAAGTAGGGAGGCCCAGACTTCCCTCTCCCCAGCCACTTGGAGCAGCTCCTCTGGGGGAATCCCAAGGCGTTCCCAGGCCAGCCGAGAAACATAGTCCCTCCAGCGTGTCCTGGGTCTTCCTCTGGGTCTCCTCCCGGTGGGACATGCCCGGAACACCTCACCAGGGAGGCGTCCAGGAGGCATCCTAACCAGATGCCCGAGCCACCTCAACTGGCTCCTCTCGATGTGGAGAAGCAGCGGCTCTACTCCGAGTCCCTCCCGGATGACTGAGCTTCTCACCCTATCTCTAAGGGAGAGTCCAGCCACCCTGCGGAGAAAACTCATTTCAGCCGCTTGTATCCGAGATCTTGTTCTTTCGGTCATAACCCAGAGCTCATGACCATAGATGAGGGTGGGAACGTAGATCGATCGGTAAATTGAGAGCTTTGCCTTGTGACTCAGCTCTCTCTTCACCACGACAGACCGGTACAGCGCCCGCTTCACTGCGGATGCTGCACCTATCCGCCTATCGATCTCACGCTCCAGTTTTCCCTCATTCGTGAACAAGACCCCGAGATACTTAAACTCCTCCACTTGGGGAAGGACCTCCTCCCCGACCCGGAGAGGGCATGCTACCCTTTTCCGGCTCAAGACCATGGCCTCGGATTTGGAGGAACTGATCCTCATCCCGGCCGCATCACATTCAGCTGCAAACCGCTCCAGCGAAAGCTGTAGATCACGAACTGATGAAGCCAATAGGACCACATCATCTGCAAAAAACAGAGAAGCGATTCTAAGGCCACCAAAACGGATCCTCTCAACACCTTGGCTGCGCCTAGAAATTCTGTCCATAAAAGTTATGAACAGAATCGGTGACAAAGGGCAACCTTGGCGGAGTCCAACTCTCACAGGAAACGAGCCCGACTTACTGCCAGCGATGCGGACCAAGCTCTGACACCGGTCGTACAGGGACCTAACAGCCCGTATCAAAGGGCCTGGTACCCCATACTCCCGGAGTACCCCCCAGAACCCCCCGAGGGACGCGGTCGAATGCCTTTTCCAAGTCCACAAAGCACATGTAAACTGGTTGGGCAAACTCCCACGCACCCTCCAGGACCCTGCTGAGGGTGTAGAGCTGGTCTAGTGTTCCACGACCAGGACGAAAACCACACTGCTCCTCCTGAATCCGAGGTTCGACTATCCGACGGACCCTCCTCTCCAGAACCCCTGAATAGACCTTACCAGGGAGGCTTAAGAGTGTGATCCCCCTATAGTTGGAACACACCCTACGGTCCCCCTTTTTGAATAGGGGAACCACCACCCCAGTCTGCCAATCCAAGGGAACTGCCCCCGATGTCCACGCGATATTGCAGAGTCGCGTAAGCCAACACAACCCCACAACATCCAGAGCCCTAAGGAACTCAGGACGAATCTCATCCACCCCTGGAGCCTTGCCACCGCGGAGCTTTTTAACCACCTCGGCGACCTCAGCACCAGAGATTGGAGAGCCCGACCCAAAGTCCCCAGGCTCCGCTTCCTCAGTGGAAGACGTGCCAGTAGGATTGAGGAGGTCTTCGAAGTATTCCGCCCACCGACTCACAACATCCCGAGTTGAGGTCAACAGCACGCCATCCCCACCATAAATGGTGTTGGTCGCGTACCGCTTTCCCCCCCTGAGACGCCGGATGGTGGACCAGAATCGCCTCGAAGCCGTACGGAAGTCATTCTCCATGGCCTCTCCGAACTCCTCCCACGCCCGAGTTTTTGCCTCAGCAACCACCCGAGCCGCATGCCGCTTGGACTGCCGGTACCTATCTGCTGCTTCCGGGGTCCCACAGGCCAAAAAGGCCCAATAGGACTCCTTCTTCAGCTTGACAGCATCCCTCACCGCCGGCGTCCACCACCGGGTTCGAGGGTTGCCACCACGACAGGCACCAACAACCTTGCGGCCACAACTCCGATAAGCCGCCTCGACAATAGAGGCGCGGAACATGGCCCACTCGGACTCCATGTCCCCCGCCTCCCTCGGAACGTGTTCAAAGCTCTCCCGGAGGTGGGAGTTAAAGCTCCGCCTGACGGGAGACTCTGCCAGACGTTCCCAACAGACCCTCACAATACGTTTGGGTCTGCCAGGTCTGACCGGCATCCTCCCCCACCATCGGAGCCAACTCGCCACCAGGTAGTGGTCAGTTGCTCCGCCCCTCTCTTCACCCGAGTGTCCAGGACATGCGGCCGCAGATCAGATGAGACGACAACAAAGTCGATCATTGAACTGCGACCTAGGGTGTCCTGGTGCCAAGAGCACATATGGACACCCTTATGCCTGAACATGGTGTTCGTTATGGACAATCCATGACGAGCACAGAAGTCCAACAACAGAACACCACTCGGGTTCAGATCAGGGGGGCCGTTCCTCCCAACCACACCCCTCCAGGTCTCACTGTCATTGCCCACGTGAGCGTTGAAGTCCCCCAGCAGAACAAGGGAGTCCCCAGGAGGCGCACCCTCCAATACCCCCTCCAAGGACTCCAAAAAGGGTGGGTAATCTGCGCTGCCGTTTGGCGCATAGGCACAAACAACAGTCAGAGCCCGTCCCCCCACACGTAGGCGAAGGGAGGCTACCCTCTCGTTCACCGGGGTGAACCCCAACGTACAGGCACCGAGATGGGGGGCAACCAGTATGCCCACTCCTGCTCGGCGCCTCTCACCAGGGGCAACTCCAGAGTGGAAGAGTGTCCAACCCCTCTCAAGGAAACTGGTTCCAGAGCCAGAGCCATGCGTTGAGGTGAGCCCGACTATTTCTAGCCGGAACCTCACAACCTCACACACTAGCTCAGGCTCCTTCCCCACCAGAGAGGTGACATTCCATGTCCCAATGGCCAGCTTCTGTAGCCGAGGATCAGACCGCCAGGATCCCCGCCCTCGGCCACCACCCATTCCACATTGCACCCGACCCCTTTGGCCCCTCTCACAGGTGGTGAGCCCATGGGAAGGGGGACCCACGTCTCCTCTTCGGGCTGTGCCCGGCCGAGCTCCATGGGTAAAAGCCCGGCCACCAGGCGCTCGCCAACGTGCCCCTCCTCCGGGCCTGGCTCCAGAGTGGGGCCCCGGTGACCCGCGTCCGGGCGAGGGAACATTGTTTCCATTTATATTATTCATCATAAGGGGTCTTGTATTCATTGTATTCTTGTATTCATTCAGTATTCATTCAACCTTTATTTAGGCAGGTTAATCCCATTGAGCCTCGAGGACTCATTTACAAGAGAGACCTCTACAAAGAATGATGACAACAACAACAGTAAATTTTTCTTGGACAATCAACAATAGACAAACATGAGAGAAATAGTTTTTTTTTTAATATATGTTAAAACAAAGATGTCAAAGTAGCAAAACAGACAGATTATAAGGCAAATGTAGAAAACTAAAAATAGAAAATGTCTGCATTGGTTTTTGCCAGGATTCCAACAGATTCTTAAAACCATTTAGAGAAGTCAAGGTCGAGAGCTTCAGATCTTTTTGTAAGATATTCCATGAAGCAGGAGCAGAGTAGGAGAAGGCCCTTTTGCCAAGTTCAGTCCTCACTGACGAACACTGCAGGTAATCATGTCCTGAGAGCGCACGCTGTAGCTGCACTCACGCAGAGACATGTAGGAGGAGATGTATGAAGGCAGCAGACCAAGAAGTGATTTAAAGATGAAAATGTACCAGTGGAAGAGTCTGCGTGAAGTTAATGATGTCCAGTTAACCAGTGAATACAGGGTGCAGTGGTGGGTACGATAATCACAGCCAGTTATGAATCTTAGTGCACCATGATAGACAGCATCCAACATCTGCAGGGTGCTTGTAGGAGCATTCATGTTGTAGATAATGTCACCGTAATAAATAGAAGGAAGGAAAGTCACAGATACAAGGCGTTTCCTAGCATTCAATCTGTTTCTGAAAAAGAAACCCAGTTTAACTTTCAGTTTCTTCACTAGGTTTTCCATGTGGAGTTTAAAAGAGAGGTGCAAATCGACCAGGATACCCAAATATTTATAGGAATCAACAAACTCAATAGGGACACCATTTGAGGATAAAATCAGAGGAAGAACTGCTGGGACCGACTTCCTATTTGAAAAAAGCATCCCTTTGGTTTTATCAACATTTAGGACAAGTTTGAGACGGAACAAATCTGACTGGATGATGTCAAAAGCGGATTGCAAAAGCTGGAAAGCCTTAGCAACTGTTTTAGCTCGACAGTAAACAACTGTGTCATCAGCATAGAAATGTCAGGATGCATCAGGGATGCTCTGACCTACATTACCCATGTAGATTGTAAAGAGGGTTCGTCCTAAGACTGAGCCTTGTGGTACACCAGTGCTGACTGTTGAATAACTGGAAGAAGTACCGTTATGTTGAACACATTGCCTCCGATTGGAAAGAAAGATAGTTAGAAAACCAACCAATGGTGTGATCTGAGAAACCAATTTTTGAGAGCTTATGACACAGGATGTTATGATCCACAGTGTCAAAAGCTTTAGACAGGTCTAAGAAAAGTGCAGCACAATAGTCCTTAGCATCCAATGCTTCAACAACGTCATTAAGGACCTTCAGTGAAGCAGTCGTTGTGCTGTGTTTTTTCCTGAAACCAGATTGATGGAGAGGTAAGATGTTAAATGAGTCCAGATAATTTTTTATTTGGGAGTTTATCAGTTTTTCTAGAACCTTGGCTAAAATCCAGAGTTTAGAGATCGGTCGATAGTTGTTCAGTGAGGTGGGGTCACCTCCCTTCAGCAAAGGAAGAACAAAGGCTGTTTTCCAAGCATCCGGAATGGAGTTTTGGCTTATGGACAGGTCAAGATGGTGTAGTGGCAGGGGAACCGACTTGGGACCCGAAGGACCCAGGTTCGAACCCCAGTCACGGCATAACTTGTGGTGTGTTTTGAGCAGCACATCTCATCCCAATTGCTCCCCGGCACTCTTTCTATAGCTGCCCACTGCCCCACCTGGTGGTGATTGGGTTAAATGCAGAGTCAAATTTCATCTTGTATGGAAACATACACAGATGACAAAAATGTGACATTATTAAAGATGTGAGTCACATGGACTTTGATGATATGAGCAGCCAGCCTTAAGAAATAAGGTGGAAGTTCATCTGGACCTGCAGATTTTTTAGGATCAAGCCCTTTTAACAGTTTATTTACCTCACGGACTGAGAACGAAGAAAAAGAGAAGGTGTGATTAACTGAGGATTGACTTGTAGGAGGGATTTGATTTGTAGAAGTTTGGTTATTAGATGAAGTGGCTGATTTTCCATTTGTAACTGTGTCAAATAAAGAACGAGAAGCAACAAAATGTTTGTTTAAACGGTTCAGAATCTCGTGCTTATTTGACACAGGAACAGAGTTAATGAGAAGTTGTGATGGGAGGTCAGATGATTTGGGGATGCCTGAGAGAGATTTGATGCGGGTTTCCAGAATTTTTTAGGGTCGTTTAGATTTTTGGAGGTCTGTGATAAGAAATAGTTACGTTTTGCAGCTTTGATGGCAGTTGTGCATTTATTCCTTAGCTGCCGAAAATTCAACCAATCAGTGTCTGAGCCAGATTTTCTCGCTGCGGCCCAAAGATAGTCTCTCCTGTGCAGGAGGTCAGCTAGTTCAGGAGTAAACCA
Source organism: Garcialebias charrua (assembly GCA_038048925.1). NCBI lineage: Eukaryota > Metazoa > Chordata > Actinopteri > Cyprinodontiformes > Rivulidae > Garcialebias > Garcialebias charrua. The sequence goes on along the minus strand of JBBPBX010065061.1, from coordinate 9,744 downwards.
GGGGCTGTCACGGCCCTTTATCCTGAACTGGCGGAAAGGAGCGTGTTTGGTCACAAAATAAATGTACAGGTAACTATTATGAAAATAGTTTCAGGCAGTGTTCACGTCGTTGATTAATAGAATACAGTACGTTGCCAGTCAAATTGGGATAGATCCCAGAGGAATGACTGTTCACAAAAATGTTTCAAATCCCTTTTTTGAATTAATCTGGGCTTAGAAGGTGGAAGTTTAATATCTCTGAGCACCGCTATTACACAATGTTTACTCAAAATGTCAGCAAATACACCTATACCAGGGAATTTGTGAGGCGTATTTGTTAGAAACAGGTCTAAGATGGAAGATTTTTTAGGACAGATTTTGTTTGGTCTAGACCAAACAAAAACTGTCCTAAAAAATCCTTAGCTGTGGGAGAGTCAATAAGTTGGGTTAGATTGAGAGATAGGTAACATTCCTTGAATTTATCACAGAGTGGGGTCGACTTATCCCAGTCAATGTTGGAATCTCTTTCCCGAAAAATCTCTTTGAATTTTAAATTTCCTAGGAATTCTGTCAGGGAGGACAGAGCCTCAGGTGTTGCTGAGGGGGGACGATAATAACCCACTACAGTACAGATAAGATCTGGCCTCCATTTAAAGTGATACTTACAGCTAAGGCCTCAAACTGGTCTGGGATTGTTTTAGCAGACACAAGACTGGAAACCAGAGAATCTCTGATGTAAATAGCGATCAGTGCATCCCTAAAAATAATGACAATAATATGAATGGTGCAGAAAAGTCTCAGACCACAAAGTGTCACAAATTAGATAGGGGAAACAAATCCGACGAGGTGGCCCAACTGCAGTTTGAGTTGGGTTGAGGGGGGCTCCAGCCCCCCCTGTGAAGATGAATGGATGTGGCCATGGGAAACAGAAGCTGGGTCCAGAATCAACAGGTAGAAACAGATAATTTGCAGCAAAGAGCAGAGTGAGCTGCCAGAAAATCCTCCTGAAATGAAAGGCATGATCCAAGCCTGTTTCAGGTCAGCAGGGAGCAACAGCGTGTTCCGGAACAATATGATTATCCAGGGTCGATGAAATCCCATGAAAACTCCGGCCGGACTCCTCCAAACAGCGTTGCTCCTCCGCGCTTCACGTCACCCTGTTTGTCTGCTCCTCCGCAGCCCACAGCACAAGAGGCCAACCCCGGCAAAAAACTATGAGACTGACCGGGGAGGATGAAGACGTCACTGGTCCGGTTCTGCTTCAGCCCGGCTCCGATGCTCCGTAGCACAAGAGGCTACCACCGGTTAAAAAACGGCGAGGCTGACTGGAGAGGCTAAGGTCGTCACTGACCCGGTTTTGCTCCGGTCCGGTTCCGGTGGCATTTCAAAACAACAGAGCGTCTCCTCCAGGTGAGCACAGCAATTCCCACGGAGGTGGACAGTCCTTCGTTTTAAGGTAATGGGCCGCTCAGAGGCTGAGACCGGCTTTAATGAAGACGAAGTCCCCCACAGCCAACTCGGTTCGGTTTTGGTCCTAGGACACATGTTTGGGCCAGGTACACTTCCCCCACAGCGAATGAAGACGCCATGAGGCCACATCAACAGAAAGCAGCAGAAAGGTCAGCAAAATACCTCCCTGCAATTCTTGTTGGAACCAGGTAGAACCACAGGTCCAGATGAGAAATTCGGTTGGGGTCCAGAGTAAGAGAGAAAAAAACCACTGGGGCTTTGTGGGACAGCTCCTCGAGGGGTCAACCTGGCTGGCAGGATGTGCTCAGACTGACCGGTGGAGTGGGAGCGGCCGGTCCTGGGCCAAAATAATTTTTTGGACGGTCCCGTCCGGCTCTCTGAGTCACTGAACACCAAATTCGGTTGGAAGGTGGACCAGCTTTAGTCCTGTTGGAAAAACGGGTCAGTTTGATGATAAAAAGACTAGAGAAGCCAGGGGAGCAGCGTCCATCAGCTCGCCGGAACCAGAAGTTTTTTAGCAAAGTTTTATGAATCATTATCCAAAAGTTTCTTTTCTGGTAGAGATCAGTACTGTAAAGGTTTTTGTTGCTTTGTACCGTGAAGTGAAAATAAAAACAGCCAAAGGTTTGTATTTGGTTTAATATTGCTCATTTTGAGAATATATATTTTCATCTGTTTTGCTGTTAAACCTAAACTTTATATAAAAAGGATTACCAACTAATTTTCAAAAAAGTCTGCATCGACCTGCTAAGCCTGCTGGCCAAAATGTTACCATTCTTAAACTGCAGTTGTGGGCCGCACAAAACCACTCCAAGGGCCACAAATGGCCCTTGGGCCACACTTTGGACACAAGAGGTAGATAAATCTAACAAGGTTGAGTCAGGTTTTCTGGATGGATTCTTTGTTGTTGAAACATTTTGTCTGAAGTCTTTTGGATAAAAGATGAAACATTTCAACAAAGAAGAATCCATAAAGAAGACCTGACTCAACCTTGTTAGGTATTTTCTTTAGTTGTTTTTCTTTTGGCTGCTCCTTTCTGCAGGAGTCAATTGTTTTATGTGGAATGTCCTGATGCAAACTACGGTAGGCTAAAATCTGAAGCTGCAGGATTACTATGGCACTGACCACCAAATCCTGCAGTGTTTCCTTTAGTCTCATGTATGTATGCTAATGCCAGGTTTATATATTTCATCAGAATGTGTCCATAGGTCTAATTATTATTTATGATCTGTGAAATTGTCTCTGTAGGAAATTTCCACTTCCTGCTGACAGGTAAAACAATTATGAAATTCAAAAAGAGGTGTGTGTGAACTCTAAATCATGGAGTTAGGGTATAGATTAAAGTTATTTAATTGTTATTGTACAAACATATATTAACTATAGCCAACAAATAAAGTGGTACTGAGGTGGAAATATATTTTTTCAAGGCTGCTACTACTCCGTGCCAGTGCTGCCAATGTCCTTTTGTTTTCTATAAGCGTGAAGTTGAAGCCAATGTGACCATCTAATATACTACCTTCAAATATCCAAATGCATTTTGTAAAAAGATCAAGCTGTTACAATCTTAAGGGGACAGATGTATTTGTAAAACCACAGTATAGAACTAGTTTGAAGGGAAGATCTACCTTAATTCAGGGAGTTGGATTGTGGGCTGCCACCTTACCGTGGTGGAGGGGTTTGAGTGTCTCAATGATCCTAGGAGCTATGCTGTCAGGGGCTTCATGCCCCTAGAAGGGTCACCCAAGGCAGACAGGTCCTAGGTGAGGGATCAGACAAAGTGCAGCCCAAAAACCCCTATGATGAGTACAATTAATGGACTAAGTTTTCCCTCGCCCGGACGCGGGTCACCGGGGCCCCACTCTGGAGCCAGGCCCGGAGGTGGGGCACGCTGGCGAGCGCCTGGTGGCCGGGCTTTTACCCATGGAGCTCGGCCGGGCACAGCCCGAAGAGGAGACGTGGGTCCCCCTTCCCATGGGCTCACCACCTGTGGGAGGGGCCAAAGGGGTCGGGTGCAATGTGAGATGGGTGGCGGCCGAGGGCGGGGACCCTGGCGGTCTGATCCTCGGCTACAGAAGCTGGCCATTGGGACATGGAATGTCACCTCTCTGGTGGGGAAGGAGCCTGAGCTAGTGTGTGAGGTTGAGAGGTTCCGCTAGAAATAGTCGGACTCACCTCAACGCATGGCTCTGGCTCTGGAACCAGTTTCCTTGAGAGGGGTTGGACACTCTTCCACTCTGGAGTTGCCCCTGGTGAGAGGCGCCGAGCAGGAGTGGGCATACTTGTTGCCCCCCATCTTGGTGCCTGTACGTTGGGGTTCACCCCGGTGAACGAGAGGGTAGCCTCCCTTCGCCTACGTGTGGGGGGACGGGCTCTGACTGTTGTTTGTGCCTATGCGCCAAACGGCAGCGCAGATTACCCACCCTTTTTGGAGTCCTTGGAGGGGGTATTGGAGAGTGCGCCTCCTGGGGACTCCCTTGTTCTACTGGGGGACTTCAACGCTCACGTGGGCAATGACAGTGAGACCTGGAGGGGTGTGGTTGGCTAACGTTGTCTTGTGACTTGACAACAATGCAATCATGCACATTGCGCATGTCTTGATTTACATATTGCATCGTTTTGTACGTGAATTTTAAAAAGACATCAAAATTAAAGCAATGCAGTCCGCAAATGAGGTAAAATTAGAAACATTTTTTTTGTTGTCACTCCCCTTACGGGGGCCGGTCAGAGTCAACCAAAGGGCCGCATGTGGCCCTGGGGCCTTACAATGCCCAGGTCTGCCAGTGTTCTCCATGTCCGAGCCGTCATCGAAAGGTTCGCTTGCAGACAGGAATCAGTAGATCTGAGTCAAGAATTTTGCTTGAAGACGCGTCACGACATCGCATCAACTCTATCATATCAATACAGGTAATCCCCAACTTACGAGGGGTCGACCTACGAGGTTCCGGATTTACGAGGTTTTCATATTTAATAAAAATATGAAATAAAAAAATAATAATAATAAAAAAAAATTGTGTATGTGTTTAAATGTTCTTAAATTCATGTGTACAGCACTCTGTTGCAGCTGTGGTTGTTTTAAAGGCTTTATAAATAATAATAATTATAAAAATAATAATTTTTATTCATAATTGCGCAACTTCCGGCCGTTTCTGGGAATGCCGCGGTGACCTCAATCTGCCGTTTACTCGAAATAACTTTGGCTTCTCTGAAGACAAACCGCTAAAATATAAAGTTTTAAATGGCTAAATTGGACGGATGCGTTTGTATCTTCCTCCATTGTATTCAATGTGCGCGTTCGAGCTGAGTCTACATGTGACGTCATAATCACGCGACGGGAAAATCCAGATTTACCATGTAAAAAAAGGCGCTAATTTTAAACTATTTTTGAGAGGAATTTTCATTCATTTCACATTGTTTTAGCAAAAACGATCAGAGTTCAATCTTAAAATATATATATGTTGTGCCATTTTATGGAAAGTTCAAAGATGATGTCAGGGGAGCTTTAAGTCTGTGTCTATGTCCAACCAGAGCCAGGTATTGTGTAGTTGGTGCTTTTAATCAGTTTTCAGTTAAATTAATTCAATCCAAGTCTATAACAGTCACAAAATGTCACCAAAATCACTCTGTCCCTCTAAAATCTTTCAGAAAATCGCAAAAGTGTATTGAATTGTATAGTTTGCTGAATATCGCAATATATATTGTATCATGAGCAGATTATTGTGCATCATATCGTATTGTGAGATTATTGTATCACTACAGCCCTATGTTGTATGTATAGTTGTGACCCAGAGTGTATCAAAAAAAATCCACAAAATGTTTAAACTGGTCTTTTAAAACCAGTAAAGTAGTGGGATCGTTTTAAAAACCAGTAAAGTAGTGGGATCGTTTTAAAAACCAGTAAAGTAGTGGGATTGTTCAGCCATGGAAGGAACTGGCCAAAGCTAACAATGATCCTGGCGTCCACGTCTGATGAGTCTGGGACCATCCAAGACCAAGAACTGGTTTTGGTCCAGAGATGGACAGATCAAGTCCGTCCAGTGGAGCCTCAAAACAGGAAGAAGAGCAGACAGCAGCGGTCGCCCTGTAATCAGACTGGAATGTGTGTCGGGAACCGAACACTGCACCACTGTCCGCACCGACACAGTCACCGCCGCTGAACTCTACTTAATGAAGGCGCATGACGAGGACTTCCAGGAAACCCGGAAGAGACATGGATCAGAGCGATCCTCATAGTGATCTGATCCACAGAGCAGCTGTGGACGTCCAGATGTCCCCAGAGAGTCCGTCTCAGTCTGGACAGCCTTCGCCCGGCCACTGTCGGGAGCTTCAAACCAAAACAAAGTCCTCTTTGATCGTCTCCGTCAGTTTAGTGAACGAGTCGCCCCCGCCTTGAAATTTACTTTCAAATCTTTTAAAACAAAAAAACTGTGGTGCAGTGGCTGGAGCTGCTGCCTCTCAGTGAGCAAGGCACCGCGGTTCAAATCCCAGCTGGGATCTTTCAGGGCAGTCTGCATGTTCTCTCTGCTGCGTGGGTTTTCTCCAACAGACCAACAACATGCATGTTAGACTGACTGGTAACTGTCCCTAATGTCCCTGTGATGGACTGAGACCTGTCCAGGTGTCCCTGTGATGGACTGAGACCTGTCCAGGTGTCCCTGTGATGGACTGAGACCTGTCCAGGTGTCCCTGTGATGGACTGAGACCTGTCCAGGTGTCCCTGTGATGGACTGAGACCTGTCCAGGTGTCCCTGTGATGGACTGAGACCTGTCCAGGTGTCCCTGTGATGGACTGAGACCTGTCCAGGTGTCCCTGTGATGGACTGAGACCTGTCCAGGTGTCCCTGTGATGGACTGAGACCTGTCCAGGTGTCCCTGTGATGGACTGAGACCTGTCCAGGTGTCCCTGTGATGGACTGAGACCTGTCCAGGTGTCCCTGTGATGGACTGAGACCTGTCCAGGTGTCCCTGTGATGGACTGAGACCTGTCCAGGTGTCCCTGTGATGGACTGAGACCTGTCCAGGTGTCCCTGTGATGGACTGAGACCTGTCCAGGTGTCCCTGTGATGGACTGAGACCTGTCCAGGTGTCCCTGTGATGGACTGAGACCTGTCCAGGTGTCCCTGTGATGGACTGAGACCTGTCCAGGTGTCCCTGTGATGGACTGAGACCTGTCCAGGTGTCCCTGTGATGGACTGAGACCTGTCCAGGTGTCCCTGTGATGGACTGAGACCTGTCCAGGTGTCCCTGTGATGGACTGAGACCTGTCCAGGTGTCCCTGTGATGGACTGAGACCTGTCCAGGTGTCCCTGTGATGGACTGAGACCTGTCCAGGTGTCCCTGTGATGGACTGAGACCTGTCCAGGTGTCCCTGTGATGGACTGAGACCTGTCCAGGTGTCCCTGTGATGGACTGAGACCTGTCCAGGTGTCCCTGTGATGGACTGAGACCTGTCCAGGTGTCCCTGTGATGGACTGAGACCTGTCCAGGTGTCCCTGTGATGGACTGAGACCTGTCCAGGTGTCCCTGTGATGGACTGAGACCTGTCCAGGTGTCCCTGTGATGGACTGAGACCTGTCCAGGTGTCCCTGTGATGGACTGAGACCTGTCCAGGTGTCCCTGTGATGGACTGAGACCTGTCCAGGTGTCCCTGTGATGGACTGAGACCTGTCCAGGTGTCCCTGTGATGGACTGAGACCTGTCCAGGTGTCCCTGTGATGGACTGAGACCTGTCCAGGTGTCCCTGTGATGGACTGAGACCTGTCCAGGTGTCCCTGTGATGGACTGAGACCTGGAAAGACTTCTAGTGTTTTCTGGTTGAGAACCTGAGATTCAGAGGAGATGAGTCTTGGAGACACCAGCAGAACCACATCGTCCACTGAAAGCAGAGACAAGACCCTGAGGACTCCTGAACCCAGAGTTTTCATCTGGATGGTTGAATTTCCTCATCACTCCTGTTTTTAAAACTCAATGAGAAGATAATGATCGTTTCTTCACAGCTGTCTTAAACTTCATCTCCTCCTCATCTTCATCTGTGCTTTACTTTCTCATCTTCATCTCATCCTCCTCGTCTGCTTCATCCATCTTTACCTCACATCTCCAGTCACGGTTGTTTTTGGTCTCCGCCTCTTTCTCTGATCTATTTCTTCGTGTCTCGTCTTCATCAGTTTGAGGAAGACGAGTCGACCAGCAACAACTCAGACGTCTCGTCAGCAGAAGGTCAGCGGCTCGACAGGAAGCGTCCATCACTCGTCTTCATCACCTGGCTGCCTGAGAGACTTCTCAAAGTGACATTGACTGACAGGTGGTATCTGTGGTGCGCACACACACGCACACACTCTCCCACACACACACACACACAGATACACACACACAGGTTTGTTTTTCTATCTTTGTGGGGCCATTGCATTGACTTCCATTCATTTTTCATTAATTTCTATAGCCTAACCCTGACCTTTACCCTAGCCCTAACCCCTAACCCCTAACCACCAACGGGACTTCTTCTTATGGGGCCCGGGCTTTGGGCCCCATAATAAGCAGTTGGTCCTCACAATTTGGTATAACTCAGAAAAATGGGCCTCACAAAGTGACATAAACAAGGACACACACACAGCTTGAGGATGTCCTCGTCTCATCTCACAGAATTGTCCTCCATTTTCTCCTAATACAGCTGGAGAATCATCAATGTTTAGATCCTGAGCAATTAACAGGTGGCAGGAAGTGGTGGGAGGTAAAAGGAAGTGGTGGGAGGTGGTAGGAAGTGGATGGAGGTAACCGGAAGTGGTGGGAGGTGGCAGGAAGTGGTGGGAGGTGGCAGGAAGTGGTGGGAGGTGGCAGGAAGTGGTGGGAGGTGGCAGGAAGTGGTTGGAGGTAACAGGAAGTGGTGGGAGGTGGCAGGAAGTGGTTGGAGGTAACAGGAAGTGGTGGGAGGTGGCAGGAAGCTGTTGGAGGTAACAAGAAGTGGTTGGAGGTGCCAGGAAGTGGTGGGAGGTGGTAGGAAGTGGTGGGAGGTAACAAGAAGTGGTTGGAGGTGCCAGGAAGTGGTTGGAGGTGGCAGGAAGTGGTTGGAAGTAACAGGAAGTGGTTGGTTGGAGGTGGTAGGAAGTGGTTGGAGGTGCCAGGAAGTGGTGGGAGGTGGCAGGAAGTGGTTGGAGGTAACAGGAAGTGGTTGGAGGTGGCAGGAAGTGGTTGGAGGTAACAGGAAGTGGTTGGAGGTGGCAGGAAGTGGTTGGAGGTAACAGGAAGTGGTTGGAGGTGGCAGGAAGTGGTTGGAGGTAACAGGAAGTGGTTGGAGGTGGCAGGAAGTGGTTGGAGGTAACAGGAAGTGGTTGGAGGTGGCAGGAAGTGGTTGGAGGTAACAGGAAGTGGTTGGAGGTAACAGGAAGTGGTTGGAGGTGGCAGGAAGTGGTTGGAGGTAACAGGAAGTGGTTGAAGGTGGCAGGAAGTGGTTGGAGGTAACAGGAAGTGGTTGAAGGTGGCAGGAAGTGGTTGGAGGTAACAGGAAGTGGTTGGAGGTGGCAGGAAGTGGTTGAAGGTGGCAGGAAGTGGTTGGAGGTAACAGGAAGTGGTTGAAGGTGGCAGGAAGTGGTTGGAAGTAACAGGAAGTGGTTGGACGTAACAGGAAGTGGTGGGAGGTGGCAGGAAGTGGTTGGAGGTAACAGGAAGTGGTGGGAGGTGGCAGGAAGTGGTTGGAGGTAACAAGAAGTGGTTGGAGGTGCCAGGAAGTGGTGGGAGGTGGTAGGAAGTGGTGGGAGGTAACAAGAAGTGGTTGGAGGTGCCAGGAAGTGGTGGGAGGTGGCAGGAAGTGGTTGGAAGTAACAGGAAGTGGTTGGAGGTGGTAGGAAGTGGTTGGAGGTGCCAGGAAGTGGTGGGAGGTGGCAGGAAGTGGTTGGAGGTAACAGGAAGTGGTTGGAGGTGGCAGGAAGTGGTTGGAGGTAACAGGAAGTGGTTGGAGGTGGCAGGAAGTGGTTGGAGGTGGCAGGAAGTGATTGGAGGTGGCAGGAAGTGGTAGGGAGGTGGCAGGAAGTGGTTGGAGGTAACAGGAAGTGGTTGAAGGTGGTAGGAAGTGGTTGGAGGTAACAGGAAGTGGTGGGAGGTGGTAGGAAGTGGTTGGAGGTAACAAGAAGTGGTTGGAGGTTCCAGGAAGTGGTTGGAGGTAACAGGAAGTGGTCGGAGGAGGCAGGAAGTTGTTGGAGGTAATAAGAAGTGGTTGGAGGTACGAGGAAGGGGTGGGAGGTGGCAGGAAGTGGTTGGAAGTAACAGGAAGTGGTTGGAGGTTCCAGGAAGTGGTTGGAGGTGGCA
>JBBPBX010065060.1:0-20068 GCA_038048925.1 Garcialebias charrua | reverse complement strand
GGCTGCTCAGACCAGCTCGTCTCAGCCGTCTGAGGAAGTAGAGTCTCTGATGACCTTTCTTGATCAGGCTGGTGGTGTTGTTGCTCCAACTGAGGTTATCATTCAAGTGTACACCCAAGTATTTGTAGCTGGAGACCACCTCCACCGCAGATCCACCTATGTTCAGTGGGGCATGGGTGTGTTTGTTCCTTCTGAAGTCCACAATCATCTCCTTTGTCTTCTTCACATTCATGTGAAGATTATTCTCTTTGCACCAGCTCTCCAGATGTTCCACCTCCTGTCTGTAGCTGGACTTATCATTGTTTGTGATGCATCTTACCACCGCTGTATCATCTGCAAAATTAACAATATGACAGCCTGGATGTGTGGCTGTGCAATCATATGTGAGCAGAGTGAACAGAAGAGGGCTCAGCACATACCCTTGGGATATATATATATATATATATATATATATATATATATATATATATATATATATATATATATATATATATATATATATATATATATATATATATATGCTCCTTTCAGCAAATTTTTGAAAGTACAGAGCTATATCTCAAGTCTCTCTCTGGTGTAAGAAAGCAACTCTCACCTGAAGAAGCAATGCTTTTGGAATGTGGAGGGTATTTGTGGGGGGAGTATGGTTCTCAGTGTGGGGGAGTGATCCTTTGTTTTGCCCTACTGGAGGTGATATGCTGGAGAAGAAAGGAAGGAATGTTTACTATTCAAACCCACAAACAAAGACCTCCAGCCCCAGGGGCCCAAACACCTAATGGAAGGTGAATACTTTAAAATTGTCATTTGACAAACTCACAGTAGTTATAATAGTAGTCTGAATTTCCTGGGTTTTCCAGTGTTAAAGGGACGGTCTACCTCAATTCAGGGAGTTGGATTGTGGAATGTTCTGGAGAGTGATGTTAAAAATGCAAAATCAATTCATTCATTCATTCATTCATTCAACCTTTATTTATACAGGCTAGCCTCGTTGAGTCACGGGGACTCATTTACAAGAGGGACCTGTCTCACTCACACCAAACAACCATCCACTCTCACACTCACACCTAGGGTCAATTTAGAGTCACCAATCAGCCTAACAAGCATGTTTTTTGGTCTGTGGGAGGAAACCGGAGTACCCGGAGGAAACCCACGCATGCACGGGGAGAACATGCAAACTCCACCCAGAAAGGCCCCGGACCGGGATTTGAACCGGCAACCTTCTCGCTGAGAGGCAGCAGCTCTACCAGTTGTGCCACCGTGCTGCCCAATGTATACATTTAAGAAAAAGGTCGAAAAGGACTTGCTCAAAAACTATATATGATGAAGCTTAGTGTGTTTGTGTATTACAGTTAGAAAAATTAAGTAGAGTTATTCATTTTGTGATGTAGTTTGAAGGTTATCATTGGTTGAACAAACTGTGAAATAAATAAGGGGCAGATATAATAAGATTTCATCTTCTTTCTGCTCCTTTCATTTTATCCTACTTGTATTCTTGTATCTGATGAAACTGTTTTGTATTGTTCTTTTAAAATGAATGAATAAACATCAAATCAAATCAAATCAACGGCCCAGTCAGAGTCCAGAACCTGAACCTGAAACCTTCAGAGAGCTGAGCAGAAACCTCAAAGAACTGAAGCAACAATGGAAAGAAGAGTGGGTCAGAACTCCTCCAGAACCAGGAGAGAGACTGATGAAGTCCTGCAGACTGATGAAGTCAGAGAACCACAGAGGATTCTGCTGCTGAAGGAGGTTCTGTTGGGTCAGAGGCACAAGCTGAGGTTAAATTTTAATGATTTTAGAACTTGTTAAAGATCATCCATCCAGCTAACTGTCTATCCATCCATCCATTCAGCTAAAAGTCTATTCATCCTTGTATCTGATGAAACTGTTTTGTATTGTTCTTTTAAAATGAATGAATGAACATCAAATCAAATCAAAAATAAGTCTGTATCTCTGTGTTTATCATTGTCCTGGCATTGTCTCCTGTTGCCTCTGTCTCCTGAGTTCCTTGTGATTCCCTGAGTATGTAAGTTTGCTGCCCTGCGGACGCCATTTTGAAGAGTCCTAATGGTGAACTACTTTTTTTAAATCCAGCAGATTTGACCATTTCGTGAAACTCTCAAGCTCAGAAAAACTTGTGCTATAACGTCAGCTATGAAATATATTTTTTCTCAGCAAAGAAATAATTGTTTTACCGTGTTTTGTTGTAAAATCCTGGCTTCTTTGGCCGTCGCGGACGCCATTTTGAAGAGTGCTAATGTGGCGAAATTCTATTTTTAAATCCAGACGCGTCGCGTAGGCCCTGAGAAACATCCATAAGTTCACCCTCCATGTTAAAAAGTCTTCGTCTGACTCTTCGAAAACAAGCAATAAGGCTCCAGAGTAACACACTGGCTGCTAACTGATAGAGAGAGCACACACCAAGAGACTGAGGGGGACGCTTTTTTGTGACGGACCACATCCGGCGCTGCTCGTAAATACGTTATTTCGTTTTTACTGATAGATAATTAGTTATTAGCGGTACTGCATTTTAAATAAAAATAGCATAAATCCGCTTATGAATTATAAAACTTAGTCAATCCGCTGTAAAGCTAACAGATTATTTAGCTACGCTATAAGCGGATTAGCGCAATAGCGCTACCTAGCGGTCGGAGGCCCACCACTGAATATATATAATAATGATAACTCATGAACAGGAAAACAGCTCATTCAATGGTTAGATCATTAGTTATACAAAAATAACTTCTTAGATTTTTATATTCAAAACAAACAACAGCCATTCATGAGCCTGATGTGTTTAAAGGATAATCTAAGGCAACCACATTGAATGAAAATTGACACATTGTACTGTTTTAGAAAAAGTAGGATAAATCAGAAGCCTACAAACCACATTGCTTTTGTATATATCATTTAATAAACAAATGTTTATTTTCTCCTGTTTGAAATGTATGTTTAACAGATCCAAAAATGGGGGATGCCCCTGAAGTGTATCAATCAAAAGGTTTATTTGAAATGTGGTTCTATATTTTAAACATGACTGACTCTACTAGACTGGACTTATTTTGGGCTCATGAACCACATGTTGTATTGTAAATTCTTTATTCCTACAGCGCTGTATGTTATTTGTACTTTTCTATTTGATGCACATGTGTTTAAGCTTCTTCCACAGACTATGAAAAAGGTAAAGTATTTTCAGAGTCAGAGAGTCTTTATTGTCATTTGCACCGCATGTGGTACATGTGATGAAAACGAGATTATGTACACGGGGTCCCAGTTACATCCAACAACAAATGCAAGAGAAAAACAGTAATAACATCTAGAATTAACTAAGAAAAACATCAACTAGTAATACACTAAGCCTAATATAGTGGAAATAAACAGCAGCACGAACATGAGTTTGTATGAGCAGATGGTCACAGATGAACACAGATGAACACAGCAACAAGAAAACAGATCAGCATCAGCATGATGTGATATTTGGCAGTGTTATATAAGTAAGTATAAAATGTCTCCTACTACTTAAAACCAACCTCAATTACAATGATCATACTAATTAAAACTAACCCCAATCAAAATGAGTGATTACTTATTTTCACTGAAGAATGAAATCATTTGTTGTTGTGTATTGTTCGTTGTTGTTGTTTTTGCCATTAAATACAAATGTTTTAGGTGGTAAGAATGGAATTTTATTTTAAGTTTAAAGAAACAATTTTATTATAACCATTACAGAAATTAGTTTAAGTTTACAGAAACTGACATTACAATCATTATAGTAAGAGTATACTAGCAGTAGAAATTGTCAATCATTAAGTTTACAGATTTAACTCACTAGGAGTTACCCATAGTTAGGCCTTCACCAGCCCACAAATGGGTTATGGGATCAAAAGGCCCTACAGTTTTATTTAACAATTTGCAAGTTTTTGGTGTCCAGTTCTTCTCTCAACAGACTACAGATTCCAGTACTCCTTAGGAGAAGATGCCAGTGAATCCCACTTCAAACTGGGTCCTGCTGGAGGTGACTAAAACGAGGGTAAACAGGACCCCACCAGGTGGTGGAAAGAACATCACACATAATCTGACTCGAGAGGAAGAGCGACACCTGTTACAACTGAAGCCGGTGCACCCCTACAAAAGAAGTTGGATCAATCGCTGAGCCAGTTTGAGATTGATCTGGTCGAGCAAAGCTCCCCACTTTGTCAGGACAAATGGCCTGACTACCCTATGCCATCCACAATTCAAGTTTGCATCCATCTACTGTGCCCGCAAACAAACAAGCGTGCCTGTATGGACTAAGCACCCAGGAACAGGCAGCTGGACAAGACGAGACTACATGAAACCATTGTCTGAAGAAGTGAAGGATGCCTATCAAACTGCCTGAAGTGATCCGCCAGATACTCTGGGACTCTATGTTTTCAACAATGGAACCATCCCGGCCTACATTATGAAAATGCTGACTGCTTTGAGCCAGAAGATGTGGCTGATTGCATACACCTCCTTGAACAAAGGACTTTCAACATCAACAAGCCAACGAGAGGACGACAGGAGACCACCCACTGCAGCTTTGCAATGCCAGGTGACAAAAACTCTTGTGTGTTAACTGACGGACACAGAGCCTATATAGCATTGCCACCTAATTGGGAGAGGCCTTTATGCTTTGGTCCCCCATCCAACCCGATGCTCACACTATGGAATGCCTGTCACCCTCAGCCCATAGGACAAGACGCTCTCCAATGCCTGAACTCTGAGAGAGTTGAAAGCAGAGAGAGAAGATCCTACAGAACCAAGTCATTCTCTCCCCAAGAAGAAACTGAACTTATTATCTTATTCCACAAAGAAGAAACTATGTCCCCAAGAAGAAACTGAACTTATTCTCTTATTCCACAAAGAAGAAACTCTCTCCCCAAGAAGAAACTGAACTTATCCCTTTCCCCAAAGAATCTCATTCCCCAAAGAAACTATTTCCCCAAGAAGAAACTCATTCCCCCAAGAAACTCTTTCCCCAAGAAGAAACTCTTTATTCCTTATTTCTCTAAGAAGAAACCCTTATTCCCTCAGACTAAACTTATTCCTTATTCCCCCAAGAAGACAGACACGCTGAAGAAAAATATTTTGATGTATTTCATTTTTAGTTCAAAAAGGTTGTTTTAACTTTTCTAGACCATAGTTAAGATCAAAGTAAATTTCAAGTCAACTGAAAAACTTTTACTCATTTATTTGCTCATTTTATATATTTTTCTTTTCATGTTTGATTTCAGCTCATACAAGGCTTTTGAGCTGAATACCTTTGCTCATAAAGAGCTTATTTCGCTGTGTGATTATTTCATACATCTTTGAAAAACATTATTTTTAACTGTTTATCATGATTGAAAAAGGTTACTTTTTACTAAATATATTTTCTCTTGAACTTTTAACTTCATTATTGAAATAAGTTAATCTTCATTAAATGAATGTTACTTGTGAGTTTTTATTTTTCTATTTTTTTTTTTACTCCATCCCTAAACATGTAAAGATGAGTCTGAGTCAAATGTAAGACCGTTACCGGATGACCGTGCACCTTTTTACCTCCAATTTTCCATCTGCCCCAAGGTTTTTTCGTACTGTTTCATCTGATTAAGTTGTAACCAGTTTAAATGATAAAGAGGACGGATATGTTAGAGAAATTAAATATTGATCATTTAAAACTTATTACTTTAAATGTATTCTGATGAATCATTAACCAGTTTTCTTCTCTAAAAGTAATTCTGTATGAAACAAAACTTATCTGAAGAGCACAAGTTGTTGTTTCCTGGACACAGAACAAAAACACTGATTAGGCCAGCTCATGTTTAATCACAGATAATGTTTTGACATTACATTGTTTGTTTGTTTTGAACACTACCATGTTTTCCATGTGCTATCTGAAAGTGTCTTCCTGTTACTCATTATTATCCTACTTTTGAGAGGATAAAAGCCAAGCACGCACTGACCACTTCTGACTTGCTTCAAACACGTTTGAGCCTGGCTCCAAACAAGTTTGAAGTGATCTTCCCTTTGCAAAGTCTGCTTCTTGAAACTTACTCTTGATTTCTTATGTGGTTCTTTTTAAGGTAAAGTTAAAGGTGATTAAAACCCCATCATCTATACATTTATATAAGAGGATGTTCAGCTTGAATTAAACAGTTTGAATTACACAGAGTCTTTGACTATCAAACATTGAATTCAATAATGCTCACTTAACACAAGGTTATTCATTTGATATAATTGAATTAACACAAAGTAAAAGAATAAGAGAATCTCTTGTGATTTAATTTGTGTCTTGATTCAATTTAATAAAATAAATCAGTGTTCTGCGTTTCACTGAGAGTTTCAGTGAAAAAGTGTTTCAGCGAGATGAAGCTGTATCACTACATAAACTATCTACTCTGTCTCATTTTATGTATTCCATTTGAAAGAACTTGATTTTTTTTCCTAAATTTCTAAATGCAGTTTTTTTCTGTCTATATGAAGGCCTTTGCATGGTGGTCTGACCTCATGGTGGAGCACGCTGAGACCTTTCTGTGTCTTTACTCAGCCGACATGGACGCGGCCCTTGAAGTTCAGCCACCTGACAGCTGGGACAGTTTCCCTCTCTTCCAGCTTCTCAATGACTTCTTCAGATTGGATAGTAAGTGACTAACTATTAAATACAAGTTATTGTCACATAAAAACTTTCACTTTAAAGAATGACCTAACATTTTTTAAATGAATTCATATCACCTACTGCTGTTTCATACCAGAATTTCAAACTTATATCATTTAATGCAGTTGATGTTGACAGAATTTGTAAAAATACAGACTTGGTTTAAATGTAGTAAACTATCATTAAACTTAGATAAAACTAACTACAGGTAGTCCTCGGGTTACGACGGTCTCAAGTTACGACGTTTCGTGGTTACGGCGCATCTAAAAAAGCTATGTCTGGTCCTCTGGACATTCAAAATGCAAAACAAAACTGTACTGTGAACTGGGTTTTTACGTCGTAAACAAATAGAGAATACGGAGGATGGACCGAGCTGGACAGTGGTTTTACGTCGTTAAACGAATAGAAAATATTGCCGATGGATTGAGGAAGTAGGCCATAAATCTTTTTTCCCTTCATCATGGCTCCCAACTGTGTTAGGATAGGATAAGTGCTTGGTAATACTGTACTGTACATGTATATATGGTGCAGTATGTACGTATATTTTGACTTTCGTTGAAAATCGGTTTACGACGCTACGTAGGAACGGATCTACGTTGTAAGTTGAGAACTACCTGTATATGATATTTGGGTCCAGATGACCCAACTGAGAATTACCGGTACAGGTAGTCCCCGACTTACGAGCGAGTTCCGTCCCTAGGGGGCGCTCGTATGTCAAAAATTCGTAAGTAGGATCACATAGTAAAAAAAAAAAAAAAAAAAAAAAATTTATTTTTTTTTTTTTTTTTTATAAATGAATACATGTACAGTACTGGACAGTCACCAAGCACTTAGCCTATCCTAACACAGTTTTTAAAGATGAAGGAATAAGTTGAATTGTCTCCCTTTCACATAAAGGGAGCAAGCTCCCTATGGAGCCTGCAGGGAGGAGGGAGACAATTCAACTGACTCCTTCATCTTTAAAAACTGTGTTAGGATAGGCTAAGTGCTTGGTGACTGTACAGTACTGTACATTTATCTATTTATTAAAAATATACAGTATATACAGTATTTTTATTTTTTTATTGTTTTTTATTTATAAATAGATAAATGTACAGTACTGTACAGTCACCAAGCACTTAGCCTATCCTAACACAGTTAAGGAGTCAGTTGAATTGTCTCCCTCCTCCCTGCAGGCTCCATTCCCATAAAGGGAGCTAGCTCCCTTTATGTGAAAGGGAGACAATTCAACTCACTCCTTCATCTTTAAAAACTGTGTTAGGATAGGCTAAGTGCTTGGTGACTGTACAGTACTGTACATGTATTCATTTATAAAAAAATAAAAAAAAAAAAAAAAAACATTTTTTTTTTAATGAGATGCATGCTCGTAAGTCCGGGACCTCGTAAGTAAGAGTGCTCGTAAGTCGGGGACTACCTGTATTGGCTTTGGTACCTGGATGATTGAGCATGAACTTTGTTCCTTGAACCCCTTTGGCTGTGGCTGCCTGCCTGGGAGGAGTCAACAAGGGACAGGACTGCCCCCAGAAATCATCTTAGCTCCAGCAAACTGGTTAGTCCACTTAAGGTGTTTACTGCTTGGTGGGGAAACAGTTTACTGGAACTCCTCTGACTGATGAAGCCCTCCAGATAGAGGGTGAAACGTTTCTATAAAAAAGAAACTGTCCAGATGACCCGACTGAGAATTATTGAATTTGGTACCTGGATGTACCGGTACAGCGCCCGCTTCACTGCGGACGCTGCACCTATCCGCCTATCGATCTCACGCTCCAGTTTTCCCTCATTCGTGAACAAGATCCCGAGATACTTAAACTCCTCCACTTGGGGCAGGACCTCCTCCCCGACCCGGAGAGGGCATGCTACCCTTTTCCGGCTCAAGACCATGGCCTCGGATTTGGAGGAACTGATCCTCATCCCGGCCGCATCACATTCAGCTGCAAACCGCTCCAGCGAAAGCTGTAGATCACGAGCTGATGAAGCCAATAGGACCACATCATCTGCAAAAAACAGAGAAGCGATTCTAAGGCCACCAAAACGGATCCCCTCAACACCTTGGCTGCGCCTAGAAATTCTGTCCATAAAAGTTATAAACAGAATCGGTGACAAAGGGCAACCTTGGCGGAGTCCAACTCTCACCGGAAACGAGCCTGACTTACTGCCTGCAATGCGGACCAAGCTCTGACACCGGTCGTACAGGGACCTAACAGCCCATATCAATGGGCCTGGTACCCCATACTCCCGGAGTACCCCCCACAGAACCCCCCGAGGGACGCGGTCGAATGCCTTTTCCAAGTCTACAAAGCACATGTAAACTGGTTGGGCAAACTCCCACGCACCCTCCAGGACCCTGTTGAGGGTGTAGAGCTGGTCTAGTGTTCCACGACCAGGACGAAAACCACACTGCTCCTCCTGAATCCGAGGTTCGACTATCCGACGGACCCTCCTCTCCAGAACCCCTGAATAGACCTTACCAGGGAGGCTTAAGAGTGTGATCCCTCTATAGTTGGAACACACCCTACGGTCCCCCTTTTTGAATAGGGGAACCACCACCCCAGTCTGCCAATCCAAGGGAACTGCCCCCGATGTCCACGCGATATTGCAGAGTCGCGTAAGCCAACACAACCCCACAACATCCAGAGCCCTAAGGAACTCAGGACGAATCTCATCCACCCCCGGAGCCTTGCCACCGCGGAGCTTTTTAACCACCTCGGCGACCTCAGCACCAGAGATTGGAGAGCCCGACCCAAAGTCCCCAGGCTCCGCTTCCTCAGTGGAAGACGTGCCAGTAGGATTGAGGAGGTCTTCGAAGTACTCCGCCCACCGACTCACAACATCCCGAGTTGAGGTCAACAGCACGCCATCCCCACCATAAATGGTGTTGGTCGCGTACCGCTTTCCCCCCCTGAGACGCCGGATGGTGGACCAGAATCGCCTCGAAGCCGTACGGAAGTCATTCTCCATGGCCTCTCCGAACTCCTCCCACGCCCGAGTTTTTGCCTCAGCAACCACCCGAGCCGCATGCCGCTTGGACTGCCGGTACCTATCTGCTGCTTCCGGGGTCCCACAGGCCAAAAAGGCCCAATAGGACTCCTTCTTCAGCTTGACAGCATCCCTCACCGCCGGTGTCCACCACCGGGTTCGAGGGTTGCCACCACGACAGGCACCAACAACCTTGCGGCCACAACTCCGATAAGCTGCCTCGACAATAGAGGCGCGAAACATGGCCCACTCGGGCTCAATGTCCCCCGCCTCCCTCGGAACGTGTTCAAAGCTTCTCCACATCGAGAGGAGCCAGTTGAGGTGGCTCGGGCATCTGGTTAGGATGCCTCCTGGACGCCTCCCTGGTGAGGTGTTCCGGGCATGTCCCACCGGGAGGAGACCCAGAGGAAGACCCAGGATACGCTGGAGGGACTATGTTTCTCGGCTGGCCTGGGAACGCCTTGGGATTCCCCCAGAGGAGCTGCTCCAAGTGGCTGGGGAGAGGGAAGTCTGGGCCTCCCTACTTAGGCTGCTACCCCCGCGACCCGACCCCGGATAAGCGGAAGAAAATGGATGGATGGATGGATGGATGGTACCTGGATGATTGAGCATGATTTTTGTTGTATATGATATTCAGTAACTGAAAGAGAACTGTCGATGTTCCATTTAAAGTTGAGGGTGTAGAGATTTGTAAAGTGAGTGAAGTGATGTTTTTGGGTGTTATTGATGTAAAGTTGACATGGAAACATCACATAAATTATGTAAGAATAAAAATAGCTAAATCTATTGCAGTACCGTACAAAGTAAGGGAGTTATTAAATGATAATGCTCTGTATATGTTATATATGCTGGTGAAGATTCTCAGTCGTCCAGGACATGATAAAATCAAAAAAGGCGTTCAATACAGGATCAACTGGACTTTATTTCGAAACAAAATTTACAACAAGAAAGTGGAATATTCCTTGTTTAGGCTTAAGACTACATTTTATGAGGGAGGGGAGAAAACTGGGAAATTATTAGCAAGACAAGTTAAAAAGGAGGATTTTTCTAATACTATCCCTGCTATAAAACAAGGTAATAAATTAGTAACCTCACCGAAAGACATAAATGATGCGTTTAAACAGTATTATGGAACATTATATACGTCTACGCTGTCTACTAAGATGGATCAGAGGGGGAGAGATCTTTTCTTCTCTAAACTGGACCTTCCTAGATTACTTGAGGAACAGGTGGAGGGGCTGGAAGCATCAGTAGCAGAGGCAGAAATTAGAACAGCAATTTTGAAGATGAAAGCAGGGAAATCACCCGGCTATGATGGCATTCCTGCAGAATATTATAGAACATATATTGACATTCTGGCCCCAGTGTTACAAAAAGTATATCAGGAAACCTTTGAGAGAGGACAGCTCCCCCCTACTTTCAACGAAGCATTAATTTCTCTAATCCCAAAAAAAGATAAAGACAGTTTAGACCCATCAAATTATAGGTCCATCAGTCTGCTTAACGTAGATTGCAAAATACTAACCAAAGTGTTGGCTTTACGCTTGCAACGAGTCCTTCCCAGCATCATACATCAAAATCAGACAGGTTTCATGAAAAACCGTTCCTCCTCTGATAACATGAGAAAGTTGATGCATTTGATGTGGCTAAGCCAGTCAAAAGATGAACCAATAGCTGCCATCTCCTTAGATGCTGAGAAAGCATTTGATAAGGTGGAATGGGACTTTCTTTTTTCGGCCTTGTCCAATTTTGGATTCGGACCCCATTTTACCAACTGGGTTAGAATTTTGTATAAGGAACCAAGAGTTGCGGTAATAACGAATGGTATTATCTCACCTTTCTTTGAACTATCAAGGGGGACCCGACAGGGGTGTTCTCTCAGCCCATTATTATTTAATATATTCATAGAAATCCTGGCAGTGAGTATTAGGACAAATAAGGACATTAAAGGGGTTTGCATGGGTCAACAAGAACACAAACTGCTTCTTTACGCAGATGATATTTTAGCACTTATCACTCACCCACTTACATCCTTGCCACATCTGATGGACACCATACAGTCATTTTCAGAGGTGTCGGGATACACAGTAAACTGGACTAAGTCAGAGGCCATGCCATTATCAGCTTTATGTCACTCAAATATGGTGGAAAATTTTAAATTCAAGTGGACACCTAAAGGTATGAAATATCTGGGTATTAGACTTAGCAGAGATTTGGAAGAATTACCTTTACTAAATTTTAATCCGGTACTGTCAAAAATTAAAACAAATTTTGTGGGAAAAGAAAGTGGGAAAAGATTAACTTAACTTTGTGGGGTAAGATTAATGTTATTAAAATGATCACCACTCCTCAGTTTAATTACTTGTTAATGATGCTACCCGTTACAATCCCGCCGGACATTTTTAAAAGGTATGAAAACTTGATTAAGTCTTTCCTGTGGGGAGACAAAAGAGCAAGAATAAAACTAGATAAATTATATGCCCCTAGAGAAAAGGGTGGTCTAGGACTTCCAAACGCCAAACTATATTATTTATCATTTGAAATGACTAAATTAGTTAAACACTGGGAGGAATCTGGGAACGGGCAGGAATGGATAAGCATTGAAACTGATGTTTGTTCACCGTTCCACCCAAGACACAAACTGTCCCAAAAAATTGACACAACAAATCCGGTTCTTATACACTCTAGGGAAGTTTGGTCAAAAGTCCATGGAATGTTAGAGCTTCCACACCAGGTACAGATGTATGCGTCTCTCTGGAATAATCCTGCTGTATCTATTGGGAAACAACCTGTGTTTTGGGGGCAATGGCATTCACGTGGCATACATACCATTGGAGATCTGTATAAAGATGGACAACTTATGTCCTATGAGGAGTTGAAACGTACATTTGAATTGGAAGGCAGAGCAAACTTTTGGAAATATCTACAGATGAGACACTGCGTGACCGCCAAAATCAAAGACAGTGAGGAAAATGAGATTTTAAATTTTATTAGGTTGCCACGTGAACGCCACACGACCTCTCGGTTTTATAAACTTTTAAGTGGAAGTTTGAGTGGTGAATCATTGAATATTAAACTTATTTGGGAAAGAGATTTGAAAATCAAGTACACAAAGGAAGAATGGCTGGAAGTCATATCAGGGAGCGGTAAATATGTAAAAGAAGCCAGAAACAAATTCATACAGTATAAAGTGTTGCATAGATATTATCATACCCCTACCAGATTACACAGAATGAAACTAATGACGGACAATTTGTGTTGGAAATGTAAAAAAGAGGTGGGGACATATTTACACTGTTTTTGGGAATGCCCTCTGATTGCACCGTTTTGGATTGAAGTTCTGAAAATTCTGAGTACCTGGTTTGGTTCAGAAGTCCCCCGGACCCCAGAACTGTGTTTACTGGGAGATAGATCCCAAATGCCGGACATTCCCAAAGGAACCCTTTCAATTATCATGGTCGGTCTTGTGACAGCATCCAGGATCATCTTAAGACATTGGAAGGCTATAAAGTGTCCTGGAATCAATGACTGGATTAAATCGATGACTGATGCAGCCTCTTATGAGGTCATGCTCAGCAAATTGAAAGGGAGCAGAGATGAGGACTGGGACAGTTTCTGGGACTCACTGAAAGATGTGGCGATGATCTAAGCTGTATTGGATTGTTGAATTTCACGGATAGCAGTGATTGCAGAGATGTTTTCTTTGTTTTTTCTTTTTGAATGTGTGATTGCACCTGTGGTCTGTTGTTGTCTGGGGGTGAGGAGGAGAGGGAGGGGGGTGCACCAGCTTTATGTTCCTTTTTTGTTTTTGTTTTTCCTTTTCATATTGCTTTGTTTGTTAATGTACATAACAAAAATTAATAAAAACTTTAATTACAAAAAAAAAAAAAGAGAAAGTTGGGGACTCTGGTGTCAAGCGATGGAGTAGGAAGCAAATCGTAGGCTACTGCTAACATGTCGTTATTTAAAGGTGCTATGTGTAACTTTCTGTAGAGCACAGAACTTAGAAATATTTTCAACAGGCAAAGCATTCTGATCCCTCCCCCAAATTCAAGCTCTGTTTTTATTGGCTGATTCAAATTCAAGCTCTGTTTTTATTGGCTGGTTAACGGCGGGTCACTCTGTGTTTTTAGTGTTTTTATAAATGCTGATAGAGAAGCAAGGGGACTATAGTTTTTTTCAGAGATTTTTCATTCATTCATTCAACCTTTATTTAGTCAGGTAAATCTTTTGAACCTCATGGGCTCATTTACGAAAGCGACCTGCTAAAACTAAAGAACAATGAACAGCAGTGATAGAATTTCATTAAACAATAAACAAACAAACAATAAACAATAGAAAACAAAAAGAGAGAAAAAAACAAAATATATATATATATTTTTTTTCTATTTTTTTTTTTAACAAAGTATCAAAAAACTAGCAAAACATTATAAGGTAGACGTATAAAATCAAAGACAGGAACAAATCTGCATTGGTTTTTGCCAGTGACAGAGTGAAGAAATATGTTAAAAATATATTGTTAGAAAAGTTACAGACTGCACTACAAAGTTACATAGTGCAGCTTTAAATTGTAATACCCAGCTCTAGGGTATATACCTGCTTATACTGAGAACACTAAAACCTGAGGAGTCACTAAGGCTTGGTGAACCATGTCAAATCTGCTAAGGGCAGCCGAAAGGGTCAGACAGCTGAAAGTTATTCAATGGACGTTGGCACCGCTAACGGGGCTAGTGGAGCACTGACCGCAATGCAGGTTTTGGATTTACTTGAGAAGTTTTGGGAATGTCTGACTGCAGCTGACTTCAAGTCTTTGTTCGCGACCCTAGACTATAAGTTGGACATCATTCAATCAACTGTCTCAGGGCATGGAGAACGCATTGGCAACCTCGAATCCAACACTAACAATGTCCATCAATGCCTGGAGCTTCTCGAAGAGACAGCTTGAGAACTATGCGAGGAAAACAGACTGCTGAAGCTGAAATTTTCTGACATCGAAGGGAGAAGCAGACGTCAACACATTCAAATTGTGGACCTACCAGAGTCCACTGAAGGTCCACAGCCTGCTGCCTTTTTTTCTCAGCTTCTTTTGGAGATATGTGGAGACCAGGTTCTGTTTTCTCCACCTGAGTTGGATAGAGCGCACTGCAAAACCAGGACCAGGCGGACATCTGCGCCCTGTCATCATCCGCTTTCACCGCTTCAAGACTAAAGCCCCCAGTACAGTACAGCTCTGCGTACGGCAGTACGCCGATGTACACCGTTCGTACGCAGAGGCACAAGCGTATCCCCACAGGGCATGTATGCACAACGCTCAAATTTTACGGCCGCGTACGCAAAGCATTGTCACACAATAAACTGCCTGGCGCCGGACTGTTTTGTATGTGACACAAATGTATTAAATTCCCCTTCTTCATCCTTGATCTGGCCTTTTCTTTTGTTTTTTTTACCAAAAGGCAAGTGATTGCTTCCTCCTCCATTGACTCC
This sequence comes from Garcialebias charrua, assembly GCA_038048925.1. NCBI lineage: Eukaryota > Metazoa > Chordata > Actinopteri > Cyprinodontiformes > Rivulidae > Garcialebias > Garcialebias charrua. The sequence continues at coordinate 4,950 of JBBPBX010065060.1, read as the reverse complement.
ATGTCTGAATTGATGAGAAATGAATGAATTTGTCACAAGCAAATTAAACTCGTGTCCAACGTGGCTGCGGGAGGCTCTGCAGATTTCCTGGTGTGCTGGTCTGATGTGTGGGCTGCAGGACCAGCGCTCCCTGTTTTTAAAATTTATTTGTTTAACTTTTTACTAACAAACCGCTGCGGCTGAAGCTGCCAGCTCGCACCTTCCCCCCCCGACCCGTCAATCAGTTCAGTAGGCGTGTCAGCAAATGACCAATCAGCGACCTCAGTTTGTCCCGTAGGTAAATGCTCTGAACTGCAGCTGCTCAAATGACGTCAAGAATTTGGTGCGAAAACGAGACTGTACGCGAGAACGAATGCTTCAGAACTGTCTGCGTACAGCATGCGCGTACAGACATGCGTACTGCCGTACACAGAGCTGTACTGGGGGCTTAAGGACTTGGGAATGAGAGAGGCGCAGAAATGTGGGACTGTGGAGTACTGGGGTCACAAGCTTTGTGTATGAGGATTACAGTGCTGACGTGCTGAAGAAACAGGCTCAATATCGGGATGTCATGACTCAACTTTACAAGAAGGGACTCTGGCCATCACTTCTTTTCCCAGTAAAGCTGTGTGTCACACTCCTGAGCAGTGAGAAATGGTGGTGATCTTCAGTCTCTGAGGCTACTGACTTTGTCCGGTCCTTAGAGGAGGACCAGCACTCGTCATCATGAGACGGGATGTTTACGGTAAATCAGCTTGTGTTTACTGATATTTATAACTGACTGTGTTTGACTCGGCTGCTGTTTGATGACTTCTGTTTATCAGTTGGTTCATTATTTTGTTTACTATGTGTTCCATATTGGCTGTTTGTATTTGCCCTCCAAGTTATACAGGGATTTAGTGTTATTGTTGTGCGGGATAAATGACAACAAGGACAACAATAGACAATTATAAGAGAGGCATACAGATTTTTTTTAAACAAGTTTAAAAAAGATGTCGAAAAGTAGCAAAACAGCTAGATTATATGGCAATCTAGCTGTTTTGCTTTTATTAATGTTCCTTCATTGTTCCCAGACTTGGACAAAATCTTGAAGCCCTTGTGAAGTAAAAAATTAAAGTAACTACTGTATATCATCCATGCAGTCTGGAAAATTGTCGGAGCCTAATAGGTTCCCAGCAGATTTTTTGAGGCATTCTCAAGCGATCTCTCGTCATTTTGGCATTTAGTCATTACTGAGTTGCTGGAGTCTGATGCTCTTCCTCACACATGTTATCAGGCCTGTATATCCCTCCTGTTGAAAAAGGACACAGACCCATTGGACTGTGCATCTTACAGACCTATATCTTTATTGAACACAGATGGCAAGATACTAGCCAAATTGCTGGTTCATCGATTAGAAAATGTCCTTTCTTCTATTATTTATCCTGACCAGACTGGTTTTGTTAAAACTTACCATTATTTTCACAATATTAGATGCTTGTTTGACATTATCTACACATCTAATAACCATGTAGCAGAATGTCTGATTTCTATGGATGCAGAAAAGGCATTTGATAGAGTCAATTGGCATTAATTGTTTGTTTGTTTTTTGCCTTGGAGAAGATTGGTTTTGGCCCTTTATTTTTTTCCTAGATAAACCAATATTCAGAATATCTAAAAAAGCTAAGTCTGGTCCTCTGGACATTCAAAAAAACAAAACAAAACAAAAAAGTAGAAATGTTTTGTCTTTCGTCCGAAATACTCAGGTATGTCTGAGGTGCTGTATTCAGCTCAGTCTTATAAATAGCACCCTCTTAGGGGCCGTTTACCCCTAAGTTTTTTTTTTTTTTGGTAAACGGATAGTGTCAGAATTTAACCAGTGACTAAGGTGATTTTGACAGTGCCTTTGAAAAATGTTTTAATTTGTTCTGTCAAACGTCCATCTTAAATGATTGTTTATTATTGGTCCAGTTTTGACGCATCTTACGCATTGGAGGGGGGGAGGGGGGCGTCATTGACGCTGGTCAATACGTACTGTATTTGTTTTTACAATGGCGGACAACAGGAAATACAACAGCGGAGCGCAGAAAAGAAAAAAGAGAATAGAAAAAGTGCATTGTGACAAAGAGGCGATAAATAAAATGCCCAAACTGACAGGCTTTTAAAAACCTGTTAGCGGAGATGGACCAGGACCATCATTACCCCCCGCTGATCAAACTGTTAGCTTTGGTAACACCGGCTGCACGAGCCCGCCAGAACCTTCAGCCATGACCGTCCAGGCTGGACTGGCATCTGAGGAGTCAGAGCAGGTAGAAGCAGGATGTTCTTCAGCAGGTGGAACGACTGTGGATCCATACAGTACTGATCCTGCGCATTGGGGGGAAATTGACAAGTCCGCGCGGGCTTACTGGGCTGAGCGAGGACCGGGGAGCTGCCAAAATATGAACGTTAGCTTTCACGCATCTGAACGGGTGTACAAGCATCAAAACGTCTCTTCTCCAAATCTCACTTTAAACGTAAGATGGCAAATGGTGAGTACCTGTACATCAAAAGACCGTGGCTGCTCTACTCTCCATCCTCTGGAGCTGCGTTTTGTTTTGCATGCCGCATTTTCAGCGATGCCACTACACAGTCAAGCTTTGAAACTGGTTTCTGTGACTGGAAGCACGCACCTGAACGCATGAAGGAGCATGAAAACAGTGAACATCACAGAAAAGCAATGCTGACGTTTGTTTCACTTGCATCAGCCAGCGGGAGGATAGACACACAGCTGCAGAGACAATTTGAATCTGACAGGTCCTTGGTATCAATGTGTGAAGTGTGGTTTTCGTCAATTTACATACAGTAGGATGTGTGTGTGTTTTTTCTGTAATCTCTGCTTTCACACACTGAACTTTGAATGGGTCACAGGCACATGTTATCCCAAATATATGTGTGTGTGTTAGCTTCCAATTTACCTAGTTTGGTGTGCATCAGAGGTTCCAGCTTGCTTATAACTTCCCTCTCCCTCTCACAAGCTGTGTTTCCATCCATTTTCATTTCGATTTTTGAGCTAATTTTTGAAATCTCGCAAATATGTAAATACAAATTAATGCGAAGCAGAAGTGTTTCCATCTGCTGGCTTGAAGCGCATCTACCAAGCCACGCACAGCGTCATTACGTCAGACGTCAGCGTCATTACGTCAGACGTCAGCACTGCGCATGTCCAGCGCATGTCTACAGTAAACAGGAAGTAGCAGTTGAAAACAGAACCTGGCCACACATCTCGTCAAAATGGAGAGAATATTTCAGGTACGTGTTGCTATCGGTCGAGTTGTATTTATTCTGTCATACAAACTAGTTTTAGCGATGTTACATGTTGTCCGGAGCGGAAACAGCTGATCAGTCACGTGACGTGAATGTTCGCTTCGGCAGCACGAGTCGGCAAATGTGTTTCCATCTGTCGCTGTGCGCATCTGCTCATTTTCGAACATCCCAAAAACCACCTCAAGCGAGCGTATAAACTTTTTGGCGAACTTGAGAAAGTAAATACGGATTTTGCCGTTTCCATTAAGCTTTTCTGCTGCGATACTTCAAAATGCGCACCTAGAAACCTTGATGGAAACACGGTTACAGTCTCTATTGAATTGAGAAAGCTTATCGGATGATGAGCGAAACGTCTTCTGTTACAAATAAAGTCCAGTTGATCTTGTATTGAACGCCTTTTTTGATTTTTGAATTTGAATCTGAGTGTGCATATTGGACTGAAGTTTTGAGAAGAGTTGTGTCTGTTGTGAAGTTTTTAGTAGAGAGAGGACTGGCTCTTAGAGGAAACAGTGACATATTTGGCCGAACTGATAATGGGAATTATCTGGGAATACTGGAGTTAATCAGTGAGTTTGATCCTTTTCTGAAATCTCACATAGAGAAATATGGAAATGCAGGTGCAGGGAAACCCTCATATCTTTCTTCCCAAACATGTGAGGAATTTATTCAGCTGATGGGTGATCGTGTTCTATCAGAAATAGTGAGTGAAGTAAAAATGGCAAAATACTTCTCAATCTCTGTTGACTCCACGCCAGATGTTGCACATGTTGATCAGTTAACATTTGTGTTAAGATATGTGTCACCTGAAGGACATCACAGGAACGCTTTCTGAAGTTTCTACCAATTGAAAGTCATACTGGGGAAGCTTTATGTGCATCTGTACTCAAGGTTTTGGAAGAGATGGGGATTGACATTGCAAACTGCAGGGGGCAATGCTATGATAATGCTGCCAACATGTCAGGAGTATATAAAGGACTACAAGCACGCATTAAAGAACTCAACCCCCTAGTTGAATGGGTTCCATGTGCTGCACATACTCTGAATTTGGTTGGAGTTAATAGTGTGAACTGCTGTTTTGAGACAGCTGATTTTTTCCAGTTTGTGCAAAACTTATTTAACTTTTGCTCTAAGTCAACAGCAAGGTGGAAGGTGGTGACAGATGGACTGCAGCCTAATGCAAACAAGCGCATTGAAACACTGAAGTCCCTTTCAAACACTAGATGGGCTGCACATGCAGATGCCACACAGGCAGTGCATATTAACTATGCAAACATTCAAAAATCATTGCAGAATATTGTAAATGACACAAACCAAAATGCAGCAATAAGAAATGAAGCAAGATCACTTGATAAAAAAAAGGGACAAGCTTGAAACAGCTTTTATGTGTACATTTTGGCACAGCATTTTGCAACGCTTTGAAAAAGCAAGTGCAGCTTTGCAGTCTGTGGAACTGGACTTGTGTACAGCTGTGGATTTGGTGGGGTCCTTGCGGGAGTACATTGGAGGTCTGAGAGATTTGTTTGAGTCTCAAGCAAAGAAGTTGTCTCCAACAGTTTCACAGGCTTACAGAGTTACTACTCAAAGATCAAAGACCCCAAAAACATTTTTTGGAGAGAGCGCCACCTCAGAGGTTGAGTTATCAGCTCAAAAAAAGTTCTCCACCAGTGTTTTTTTGGTGGTTGTTGA
>JBBPBX010065059.1:0-11631 GCA_038048925.1 Garcialebias charrua | reverse complement strand
TATATATATATATATATATATATATACTGATTAATCCATGTCCCTTCAAGCTGCAAGGCGTCCCTCTCTGTGGAACGTCCCACCCCACCCCATGTGCAACAAAGAAAAACAGAGCAACAGGAAGACAAGGAAAGATGAAACCAGCTGAAACTCCCCTGACAGCCAAGCTCTTTTGATGCTCCTTAAAACTGCCTCGAGGAAGTGTTGCATGCTGGAATTGTGCAGGATGAAGCCAAACAATGGACTCTGAGTTAAACTCACTTTAACAAGAAGACTTTAACAATAAAATAAAATAAAATCAGGAGAATTCTTCATTTTTACCTCAATTCTCTCTGAGGGTTTAAGTAAATTGGTCAAAAGTTGCTTTTTATATTGGACAGTTATAGTACTGTCACAACACATAGTTATAGTCCTTTCACAACACATAAAGAGCACTTGTGTTTAATTTCCATCAGCTTTTCTGAGTTTTCATATATAGACTATAAAAGTGGACTAACACTAAAATGAACGGTCATATTGCATTTGCAGGACATACTTTTTTTTTTTTTTTATCAAATTTATTCATTTTACATCAATAAAAAACAACATTTAAACATACAGTGTACAATATAAAAGACATAAAATGAAAGGAGGCAGAGAGAAGAAATAATCTTATAGTATGTATTATCTTGCTTACTGGAAAGAATTTAACGTTTTAGTTTGATATGCTTTTTAACTATTGTTTGTGCAATGTTTTAATTGAACAATAAAGTCTATTCGGGGTAATAAAGAGAATGTTATGATTCTGCCGTTTACTTTATGGACACTGTTGACTTTCAATTTCATTTACAACAATGTTAAAAAGCACTACAGTCATCAGAATGCATTGTGCTGTTCGAAAATTTCACTTATTCTAATCATTTTTGTCTATGGGAAAGGTTCATAAAGACCTGAAATTCACAACAAGAGGATGATTTTATATAATATCCTTGTCCTTTCATCAAAGACAGTAGAAATCTTCATTGGACACCGTTTGACAAGAAAAAAGTGCATCTATTTTGCAAGTACCTCGAAGAATCTACTGGTAAGTTAAAACTAATTGGATCGTTAAAGTGCTCTGAGTCATTCACTCTGAAAAGGATCCATCAGTGTTGATTCCTTGAGACTTCAGAAACAATAAAAGCAGGCAGTGACTGTTTTAACTTAAAGAAGTAGCTCGTAGCACTCATCCATTTAATGTTCTTGCTGCTGTTCAGCGTTGCACAAAGCTGATGTTTCTTTTATTGAGCGAGAGGCAGAGTGCGACCCGGACAGGTTTTCAGTCCATCACAGGGACGCAGCGTGAGCCAATCCCATTTTCATCTGGTGACGATTTAGTCGCCAGTTAAACTAGCATGCATGATGAGATTGTAGGAGGACCAGGAGAGATCTGTGCCTGCATGATGAGAGCATGCAAACGACACACAGAAAGGCTCCTGTCAGGATTTTAACCTTTGACTTCCTCACTGGGAGGATAAACACCTGCACCACCATGCAGCATTCTTACACACAACGTGAGATCAGAGGTTCAATGTGTTGCTCAAGGGCATTTCTACATATATGGAGAGGGAAGCCACCAATCCTCTGATTGGCAGATAATTTCTGTTTCTCCTAACCGTGCCTTGTAATGTCATTTCTACAATATGAGCCCAGAGGGCTGTTCTAAACACCACAAACCAAAATACACATAAAAATTAAAACTTCAATGCTACACTTTTGCCAGAAAAAGAAGATATGATATGATAGACATGATGGCAGGGGTTTTGCTCTTTGGCTATGACAGGGCTCTGTTTTATCAACTTGACGAAGACAGCTGCAGCAGTTTCGTCCATGGCAAAGCTTCTAAATCTGTGTTTGGTTCGTGCTATGAGGACTCAAAATCAGCTGATTAATGAGCTAAACCGTGGAGGCGATATGTGAGAATCACAGGCCACCTGCAACTTCTAGGGCTCGACAGCATGTAGGATCGACCTTGAGGAGGCTCATAACGTGGATCAGTGAAGTGGAATAGCCATAAGTCTGGCCATTTTAGACAGAGACATTTCCAACAGGACTCAAGGCTGACAAGAAAAAAATCTGCCAGAAGAAAATCAACTATTGTGGCTTTTCTGAATCTGACTCCCCCACTTGGCCTCGTATACGAGCAGACTATCAAATTTCTCCAGGGACATGAATAACTACAGAAAAAGCTAATTTGTCTATTGCAACTCGTATCCCCACCCCGAGAACTTCTGTGTAGGTTTATCAGAACTGAGCCAGCTGATCAACATCTTATCAGGACTATGGCCTATCTTTCTGAACGTGCTCATGGACAAATCTCAACGTCTTGACATCAAATGCATATGTCACGCATTTATACATTTGTTGGTAGAGAGTTTTTGATGTATCAAATCGTGTCATGATAGGACACGATGTGAAGAGATCTTTTGGTTGTTCCCCTTTTCTATCTAAAAGTATTCAGATAAAGAATAAGGGGCTGTGCTATTGTAGCAACAGCAACGTGCACTCCGCCCATCTTTTGGACGACTGTACGAACATAATTTCACTGTATCCCAGTACAATGATAATCAAGCTTATTCTGATTCTGAATAGTTGTTTCATGAATGTTTTCTATAAAGATAAAGATTTACACATTTAAGGTTCGATGACACCACAAAATAAACGTGTGACCTATCAAAATGAGTGAATGGATGAATGAAATGTTTCATGGTTCTTTATTTATTGATATTTAATTTCTTTTTTTGTGCATGAATAGGGACTTTTGAAGGTACAAGCACATTAAAGAGCCTGGCATCCATTGAAAGAACATGCGTCACCTATCGTCTTTCATGCCAGAGATTCCGACTAAGATCATCTGACGTTGAGAACTGACAAAGTTATAGCTGTTCTGGTGAAAGCTCGAAATTTTGAATGGCTCTCAGTGACTACCACATCAAATCTGAGCCCAACATCTGTTAACTGAACTGAGTCAGTCCATTTTTTATGTTGGCTAAGGTTGGCCATCTTGAATTGAATAACCAATCCAACTTTCTTTGTAAAGCACTTTACACACAACAGCAGATCAAAGTGCTGAAGGTACCAAAATACTTTCCAGAGTAAATTATTTGAATATTCGTCCAATGAATAATTTCTGAAAGTTTCATTGAAAATTCATCCTGCGCTCCATGGGATTTTTTTTTACCAACAGCCGAAAAAATTGATTGCAATTAATGCAAAGTTTCAGGCAAATATATTGAACAAGTGGTATTTGGGGTTCATTTTGAAAAAGACTCTCAGCTTCTTTCATACAAAATATGAGCCAAAATATTTAATATTATTGAATCATAACCACTTTTGTGATTTTAAGGTGAAGTGTGGTGGGCATCTTGAATAGTGTTGGCTCCAAATGTTGGTTAACTGTGGATGAACCTTCCTCAGTTAATTCCTGAAAGTTTCATTTCAGTTCAATCCAGGGGTTAGTGATTAAAAACTAAGGACTAAACTTTAAATGATGTGTTAAAATGTTATAATGTCAGTTTGGAAATAAAAGCTATAATTTTTAAAGTCTAAAGAGACAAACGATTTTAGATATGAAGGTGATTGCATCAAATTGGGTATAAAAGTGTGTAATCAATTCAAACCCTCGCTAATTGTGCACTAATTGTTAACATCTATTGAATAACTTTATCAAAATCAGTGATGAAGTGAAGGTGGAAGGGGCAGAGCGCAGTCCAGATGGGTCGACTCTAATTTATAATCACAGGTTCCTGTTTAATCCAATCATCACATATTCATCTGCAGTATCCCATCCAGCATCTCAGTGACGCCCCACACGTACTCAGTATTCTCTCTTTTCAGGTTTGAACAGCTGTCCCTGCATACGATACCAAAATTATTGTACATCTTGTACGTACGGAGAGAAAATTTTCAAATATAGGTTTTCATTGTCTTGTGATGTAAAATGCATGTATACATTCAGGATCTTTGATGTGGAATATAAATGCACCAGGTGAGCTTGGAGGTCATAAATAATTCTGTTGCTGACTCAAATGTCTATTAAGGTCAAAGCGATGGACCTGAATTCAAATCTTGAAAAATCAGCAACTAAAAGACTCCTAATGAAACAATACAGATACTTTTATCAGCAAGCTCACTCCTGACCTTTCTTTGTAGCGTCGCTCTTCCACCGTGTTCTGCTGGAAGCTCTCCTCATTTTGCGTCACTCAGTGAACATTAGGGGGTAATAAGCATTCATTCCTTGCACGCTGAATGTAATTATACAGGCAAATAAGACCGGGACAAAGGTTAAAGCTTTGAGAATCACTTCCACACACTGGAGTTAAGCCCCCTGCTGAACAGGAGGGCTGACGTGTCCTTCACTTAAAAGCATTTCAGAGGTGATTCATCTAATAGAACAATGTCACGAGCGAGCAGGAAAACTACTGTTATTCAAGAAAAACACATTAAATTAAATTACGACCAGTGTAATCACACAAACAAATTAATCAGTCGTGACTCGTTAATAGGTTGTATTCTGATTTATAATTCAGAAAAAAACTATAGTCGGTTTCTGCACGCTCATACTTCATATTTAAACTGAAAATGCAGATCCTCGTGTAGATAAGATACTGCATGTGACGGGGCTGCTTGTCCTGCATTTACAGATTATGACCACGTGTTTGAAGGTGTAAATGTAATGGTACACTTTACAATAAGGTACACAAAATTTGAATAACTAGCAGGGAACATATCAGGAACAAATCAGGAGCTAATGGGTAGTTAACCAGTACTTACTGGGGAACACAGCCAAGCCTTATTAGGGGACTACTGGTTAGTTACCTTATAAATGAAGATAAACTAATCAAGAACTAATACTTAGTTAAGAAAACCAAAGAGAAATAAATCATGAATTAATGGGTCGTTAACCAGTACTTACTGGAGATCACACAGCCACGCCTTATTAGGGGACTACTGGTTTACTACCACAAGAACAAACCAGCAGTAGGTAATGGTCAGGTAAATAAGTAATGATTGGTTCCTCAGTAAGTTCTTGGTATGATGCTTCACTACATCAGTGAACAAAATAATAACCAAGCATTTGGTACCAGTAAGTGATAGTCAGACATAGTTAAGATGACACCAGTACAAGATGATAATGATAACTGATAATGTCTTTCATCAATAGGTTTACAAAAGAGAAAATCCAAAAAAGTCACTAGGAAACAGGTTTTTGATCATTACGAGCTGTGACCTTGCTGGTGCGGGGTTTATTCAGAACTTACATGGATAATTTTCCTCTGTTTCTGTGGTGACAAACCAGTAGTCCCCTAATAAAGCTTGGCTGTGTGTTCCCCAGTAAGTACTGGTTAACAACCCATTAGCTTCTGATTAGTTCCTGAGGCGTTCCCTAGTAGTTAATCAAATGTTGTGTACCTCATTTGTTACCAATGTAACTTATTACTCAGACTAAAATACACATGAGAAAATAACGAGTGTAGCATTTGTTTGCGTACGTACAATACGCCTGCGATATTTCATAATCTAAAGTGATTTTGATTCCTCATCCTGAGATAAATGTCCTCCATGCTTTTCCAAAAGTGAAGCACTTGGTATAAAAAAATAGACGCTAACTGTGTTAAACAACTTAAACAGCAGCATCAATTACCAGTGCTGCAACACACACACACACCCCATACACACATTTTTTGTTTTATTACTGCACACAACCAGACTTTTTTACTGACAACGTTTGAAGAGGTAGATTTTCCCAAGATATCCTAATTTCATAGAGAAATTAAAACTGAATGGGGGTTATAAACTGTGCTGCTTTTCATTTAGTAGAAACATTTTAAATAATGTGAGTGCAGGACATAAGATTTTTTTATGACACTCTCCTTTTGCATGTATTGAACTAAATTTACTGTATCTGTTTGCTTTTGTAAATAGTATGGACTGATTGCATTAAGATTAGGAGTTCAGAGGAAGTAATGTGTCTGTTACAGTTATCAAGTTACAGTATATATGACTGTGAAGAGGAGACATGAGTGCTAAGATACAAAAAAAACCTCAATTTATCTGCCTTTCTTCCTTTGAATCCTCACCTCACAAGCTTTGAATAATAATAGAAGGTAAAGGGTTTCAGATACAAGACACAGTAATGAGTTTTCTCCACTGGGTGGCTGCTCCCGTTCAGTGATAAAAAGATCTCTGTGATTCTGTAAAAGCGGTGGCACTGAACCACACTGTTGTTGCTCTGTGTGAGAAGCCCCTCGCGCAGGTTCATAATGTGAATGCCAAGTCCTGTTTGCAGGACTCCTCAGGCATGACCAAGTGGGCAGACAGACATTCAAACCTGAGCCTTTCTAACCTGAGAGAGATGACGGCTTATAAAACATTTCTGTTAAGTAAAAAGGCTGTTTGTGCTGCACACCCTTGGGATTTCTACGTCAAAATGCCTGTTTTCTGCAATAATGCCACCCCCAGTTCAGTTTAAATGTCTTTGACAAACTTTGATTGACTCCCTCCACCTTCCATGTTCTCACTAGCTCCATTGCTTGTTCTCTGAAATTGATTTCTTTCTGTCTGGAGATCAGAGGACGCCCGATCCACTCTTGTCTAAATTGGCACGGCAAGGGCAAAATGAAAGACAAAGGCCCATCTTTCCGTCCTCTCGTCTAGGAAAATGTAAAAAAGCTAACAAGTTGTATTTAATTAAAAGAAGAAATATGACACCAAGAACAAGTAATGCTCTTTGTTCCTCACATGCACCAACATTTCTCCATTGTAACATGAGTTAATGATAGATTATGTATGTATTTATCTTAGGTTAAAATAAATTTTAAATACAGGTAGTCCTCGACTTACGACGGTCTCAAGTTACGACGTTTCGCCGTTACGATGCATCTTCCATAATAAAATTAATAAATTAAAAAATATATATTTTGAAATTTTATTTTGAAAAGCCGAGTTACGCAGTTTCCGGTTTTACTAGCTGCGGAGGCTACAGCTGCCCTGTACTCTCTAAAAAAGCTTAGTCTGGTCCTCTAGACATTCAAAAAACAAAACAAAACTGTACCTAGTACAACTTACTGTTACTGTGTGTACTGTGAACGTGGCTTTACAGCGTAAACGAAAACGTACGGAGGATGGACCGAGCTGGTCGGCGGTTTTACGACGTAAACGCAATGGAGAATACGGAGGAGGGACGGAGGAAATGGCTTCACCAGCATACCAGTAGGAAATTAACTATTTTCCCCCTTCATTATGGCTCCAAATGTATGTGTGTTTTGATAATTATGTAGAGTACTGTGTTAGGATAGGCTAAGTGCTTTGTAAAATACAGTACTGTACGTATAAGGTGAAGTATTTACGTATGTTCCAACTTACGCCGAAATTCGGTTTACGACGCTGTGTAGGATCGGATCTCCGTCGTAAGTCGAGGACTACCTGTAATGCAAAACAACAAGAAAAGTCATCTTTTTTTATTATTGTCTGATGCCACAAAGAGAAGGTCAGTGATCAAGTTTTTGCCCATGCTTAGGTATCTGTGTGTTTGTGTGTCCGTTTGCAAAATATCTCGTGAAACACTGAAAAGATGTTCAGTAAATAATCACAGGGTGTACATATAAAAGTGATTATCTTTTGGAGCCAACTCAGTTCAACCATCTGAACGTAGAAAACGCCAAAATGTCTCTAACAGTCCGTTCTTCAAATAAGCCAAAGTTTGATGTGATAGGGACTGAGAGCTGGTCCGGTAGATCAGTGGTAGTACTTCATTATGTAATCCTGAGGCTGCAGGTTCAAGCCCAGACTGTAGCAGGAAGGACATCCTGCTGTAAACTCTTTCTAAGCCAAAGATGAAGTAGCTCGGTCATTTATAACACATTAATCAAAGTGCTACTTATATTACATTAACTGTGGAGGTTAACCCTGCTTGTCTGTTAGCAAAATATCCCATGAACTTCTGGAAGGATTTTGATAAAACTCTATTCTACAACAGATTAAATTTTAGTCTCATTGTCATTCGCACCACATGTGGTACATGTGGTGGAATGAGATTGTGTACACAGGGTCCCAGTTACATGTAACAATAAAATGTAAAAGAAAAACAGTAACAACATCTAAGATATGAACTAAGAAAAACATCAACAAAAAATATGCTAAGCACTAGTAGCATAAAAACAATACGCCGAACAGCAGCAAGAACATGAGTCTGTATGAGCATGAATGAACACAGCAACATGAAATAGATCAGCAGCAACATGATGTGATTTTTTTTCACAGTGATTATCCTGGTTAGAGATGAATGAGTCTAACAGCCTCAGGGTAGAAGCTGTTCCTCAGTCTAGTGGTTCTACACTTAATGCTCCTCAACCTCCTTCCTGAGCGGAACGGGGCAAAAAGTGTGTGTGCTGGGTGAGTGGAGTCCTTCATGATGCAGGTGGCCCTCTTCCTGCATCTGGAGGTGTAAATGTCTGTGATGGTGAGACTGACTCTAAAGCCGGGTAACAACCGGAATCGTCAAAATGCTCCTGCCGCCCCCTTTTGGCCGCTTGTCACGTTCACACAAAGCCACTGAAGACGCGTCTGATGACGCGCACTGGGGAGGCAGAGGAAGGGGTCTAGCTCGTTTTCCGGGTAGAGTTGTTGTGTTTCCTGCTGCTGGCAGATAAAATCAGCAGCACGTGAGCCTCGTTACTACTTGAGTGGGTTTTCTACAAGCCGAACTGCAGCTCCGACAGTCTTTGTTGAGATTAAAACTTTTTTTTTAAATGTTTGGGGTGATCGTACGCTCGAGCGGACAGCAGCAACTGTAAAAATTCCAAGTTTCTTACCGGAGGCTGGTTCCAGTTCATGGGGGCTCGATGGGGTAAGTTTAAAAAGTCAAAAAAAAAGTCCCGTTGTCGTTGTGTCATCACATAGCAGAGGCTCTCCCGATTGGTTGCTGGACGCGTCGAGCAACATCGAGCCGCAAAATATCAACTTTGTCGATCTTTGGCGGCTCGACGCTGCTCAACGCGTAGGTTGCTTCGGACGCGCGCGTGCGCGGAAAGGAACTGCCACGTGCTGAAGCGCCACTTCAAACACTCAAAACGCGCCGCTTCGCGATACGCCGCGCCTCGACGCCTCTCCACATAGACTTTCAATGTAAACCGGCCGCTTCCGCCGCCCGAAATGAGTCCGGTCAGTACCCGGCATAAGAGACTTCTGTGCAGCCTTCACCACTCTCTGCAAAGCTTTTTTTCTGCAGCTGTGCAGCCTCCGTGCCACATGTTGATGCTGGAGCACAGGATGCTCCCCACTGCACACCTGTAGAAGGAGGTGAGGAGTTCAAGATGGCCATCAAAGTTAATCAATATTTGCCAACACAAAAATAGAAGTCAGTCAGCTTTACAAATGTTGAGCTAAAATTTAATGTGTATAGCTGAAAGTCATACCCAATACTCTGAACATGCAACGTAGCAAGATGAAACACATGTTTCCTTTCAAGATTTGACAAAAATCTCTACAACTTTCTTTGTCATTTCTCAACTTAGGATGGTCTTTGTCCAAAACTCTGTCATGAAAAGCGGCGGATCAAAAAAATTATAATTTAAGGCCTTTGATTACATTTTGTTTTTGTGTTTGGCACTTCAATGCTACAGAATTATGTCTACATTTTGCAGGATTATATGCATTTGCAAAGGCATGACTCCACAGTCTTGCTGTTATTAATGTAAGGTGCATGTCCCAAGTTGGTGGCAACAGAAATACAGCCACTGCAGTGGGTGTAAAATAAACAGACATTAGTTTCCTCCACAAGAGAAACATGAAATCGCACAAAGTTTAAGTATCCAGATGAGACAAATGTGAATAAGATCAAATGGATTTTGAAGCTCAGACAAAAGCTTGTCAACTCAAACATCTTTCAGCAGCAGTTGGGGGGTGCTGAGGAGGAGAATTTGATTCCCATCGAAGGGCTGATAATTAATCCTCAAGCACCTTTCTGAGTAAGCAGAACAAATCACACATCTCATCAAAACTCAGACCTGGTTTATTTTGAATGTTTATTCAAGCACAATCAATTTTTCCCCGAACCGCACAAGTGTGTGTGTCACTCAGAGGGATGTGGGAGAGTAGTGCAGGCAGCGTGTCGCACGTGTCTAGCATGTGTCTGTTTGCTGAAAGGAAGAGGCAGACAGGTGAAGAGAGGGATGGAGAAGGAGGAGAGACGTGTGGCGGCACCCTCAGGACGTCTCCTCTTTCTGAGCAGCTGTTGTCTGAGAGCTGGAGGCAGCACTGCGATGTATGCCCTGTCAGAGCCTTCTCTCAAAGAAACCCCCACCACCCTGCATGCAAAACAGGAGCAGGCTGCCCTCTCTCCTTGGCCGAGCTTTATACACCCCCTTTTTTTGTGTACCTACACTCCCCATCTTCCTCTCCCCAACTCTGAGCCCTTTTATTCAAATCAATTTCAAGCCGTAAAAGACAGCACCCACACACACACACACAAGCACACACAAGCACACAGACACACAGAGTGGGAGGATTCTACAGGGAGGAACATTTCAAGGACATGCACTGATAATGAAAAAAGTATGTTTTGTTTTCTCTGGTCCATTGATTAATCCCTGGATGCATCAACTCCTCTGCAAGAAGAACAGAAATGAAAATGCTCTTATTTGTTCAACTACTGACATCCTACACAATGCACGAAGATATGTGTAAATTTGAATAATATTTAACACGTTTTTGAGGTTATGACTGATTTTCAGCTACACGAAAGGAAGCAAATAGCCTTGAAACAATAAAAAGCATATTGTACCAAGGTTGAAACAATTGATAACTTGATCAATTTTTTTATTTTATTTATTAATCAAGGTTGAAATGTCACCCTGAAAAAGGGGAGCAAATATTGCAGGGTCTAAAATTGTCCCTCACTAATGTTGTTGATGCGCAATAGAACAAATAGATAAAATTGAGTCTTCCAAGAAACACAAGGTTACATTTATTCACAAAAAAAGGGGATTTTTGAAAACGGGAAACCTCATTGTCAAGGTCAAGGCTTCTTTATTGTCATCCGCACCTCGTGTGGTAAAAGTGGTGGAACAAAATTGTGTACACAGGGTGCCGGTTACATCCAACAAAATATTAAATTGTAAAGAAAAACAGTAATAAGATCTAAGATACAACTAAAAATATGCTAAACTAAAAATACACTAAGCACTAATAGTACAAATGGTAAATGGAGCTTACTTATGTAGCGCTTTCCAGCCCCCTATGAGGGGCCCCAAAGCGTTTCACAGTACCAGCCATCCACCCATTCGTACACACATTCATACACCGGTAGCGGTGGTCTGCCATGCAAGGCGCCAGCCAGTCCTACCAAGAGCAACTCGGGGTTAAGTGCCTTGCCCAGGGACACAACGAGGTATGCAGTGACCGGGGATTGAACCCCGGACCTTCTGGTCCTGAGCCGGCTGCCCTGCCTCTACACCATCTCGGCCCCACAAGAACAATATGCCGAACAACAGCAGCACAAACATGAGTCAGATGAGGACAAAAGAAGACAGCAACATGAAATAAATCAGCAGCATGATATCAGCAACGTGGATAGTCAGCAGCACATATCAACAATCAAGTGGCATTACAGGG
>JBBPBX010065058.1:0-20069 GCA_038048925.1 Garcialebias charrua | reverse complement strand
GGTCGAAGGTTAGAAAACTACATTTACCATGGTTGCTTGGGAAAAGGACTACAAGCACTGTGATTGATTGGTTGACGTCACGTATCTGTGTAGCGAGCTCCGCCTCGCTCAGCACAGCAGAGCTGGTGACGCGCTGCGTCGACCCGCCTATTTGTGTCGTCATTTCCTGGTGCACTTTGAGTGACGAACAGTCACGTTCACAAAAAACATCATAAAAAGTCAGCATTTTATGGTGAGTTACCAGCTTTTAATTTTGTTCTGTACACAAACAATAGCTCCTGTTTATTTTAAATAAAATATTTAGAATAACAGAGGTACGGACAAACATTTTTGCTTATTTTAAATACAAAGAATTTAAAATAACAAACAAAAGTACAGTTTTCACTCCAGATAACTGAAAAGTTTTTCCTTTCTCTTCCTTTCTCTGACACATCATCTTCCACAGTTGTCCTGTGCACATTTAAACTTTCCTGTTTATTTCAAATAGTGAAAAGTTTAGAATAACGAATACAGAACATCTTTTATTTTGATTTTCACTGAAAATCCAGATAAAAGATGGCAGGCACAGAGGGTGAGACCCCTGACACCACTGATACAGGGCAGCCTGTGCCACCTCAAGGCCACGACCCGACCAAAGCAGATTGGATCGAATGTGCCTTATTTTCACTCACAGGGCCCATCACAAACTACCATGAAGAGACACAGTTGATGGAGGAAGCAGATGTGGACAGTGCATTAAAAACTGTAACAGCTGGAACCACAACGGCTGAAAAGAAAGCAGACAGAGATAAACGTTTGGCTAAATTAAGCCTTCTGTTAAAGGCCAAGCTAGACTTTGAAACTGCTGTACGCCGGGCTGTCTCTACATCATGTTTAACAGCACAAATGGAGGTTGCCGCTTTACAGCAGGAGGTAAAGAGTTTAACACAGTCGAGTATTGGCAGCGCTGAACAAACGCGTAGTCTCTACGAAGAATGCAAAGTGTTAAAAAGGGATTTTGACCAATCACAAGTTGATTTGGAAAAATGTGTGGTGGAGAAGGATAAGTATTACCATCAATACAAGTCGATTCAGGCGGATTGTGGGGAGGCACGAGACGCGCTGGAAAAATGCACGGACACCCTGGAATCATTATCACTACGGTACACAAGGCTGCAAGAAGATTATAGAAAATCACAAGAACAGCACATGATGTTACAACGTGAAAATGATGGGTTAAAAGTCCAACTGAATAGTTGTAAAATAGAGCGTGCATCAGCAATGAACAAACTCTTTGAAGAAGAGAGAAAATGTTTGGGTCTCATGAGTAAACACCTTGAGAACTCACCGCCTCCGCTGCCTCCTCCCATACCTGATGACCTACTCCCTCCTCCACCGCCCCCGCCCATGCCAGATGCACTACTCCCTCCAACACCACCGCGCCGTCCCTTAGGGCCTCTAAAACCGACAATCCCACCGGATGCACCGGTGGGTGGATCTGATAATAACCCACAAATACCTCTATCAATGGCTGAACTACGGAATATGGCGAAAAGCATTCAAACCTTCGCCCCTGGCCCAATGGGCTCACACGAAACCAAGATCTATCTCGAGGACCTTGATTTCCAGCTTCAACGTTTCCCAGAAGCTACAGATGATGATAGAATCTGTCTGTTAAGGTTAACATCGGACAGGACGGTGCATGCTTTTATGAAGCGTCAACGAGAAGCAGTGATGAAAGACTACAGTCTTCTCTGTGCTGCGCTGATAAGGGAGTTTTCTCCTTGCACGGGGCCCGATGGCATCATAACAGCAGCTAACATCAAGCAAGGTAGGAATGAACACCCAAGGTCATATTATGACCGAATATTCCGTGCCTATTTCGGGGACAGATGCGAACCTGAAATGGAGGAGGAGGTAGGGTTTAAGTATATTTTCAGCCAAAACCTCTGCCCTGACATAAGAGAGAAAGTACATGTCAGCGCAAACTATAAACGGAGGTCCATCGAAGACATAAGAGAGTGCGCGATAGATGTTTTTACAGGTCGCACACCAAACAAAACACCCTTTGAAGTGTGTCCTGGTGAAAAGGTCAAATACCAAACGCTAGACCTTGAAGGAGCAAGAGCGCCAGCTCACTCTTTTAAGGAAGCCGAGAATAAGCAAAATTTCCAACCTGACAGACCGCAAAATGAAGGTGTCCGCTGGAACAAAGACCAAAAGGGGTCCAGAGACCCCAAGTGGTACAGGCCGCATCAAGAGGAAGAGCCCCATCAAAAAAGGAAGGCTTTCCAAAAGAAAAAGAAATATGGGTCCCAAGGAGACTCATATGAAAGAGGGTGGTCCCAGAGAGGACCCCCGAGCAATGCGCCAGCTCCTGCACCTCAAACTGAACAGTCTGGGGCGAGGAAAAACCCACAGAAGTTCCAGAAAAAAGGCCCTAAACCTCTGTCTTCAGAAGAGATGGAGAACATACGTCGGTTGTTAGAAAGTTTGAAAAAAACAAACAAGGAAAACAAACCTGGTGTGATGTGTAGCACTATCATTGATAGTGACTCAGAACACACAAATAACAGCAATGCCACGATTGCTGACAGTCACCAAGATACTGATGGTCAGGATGCTGACAATCAGGGTATAGACAGTCAACAAGATGTTGACTGTAAACATGACGTCATTGTTACAGAGTCCGAGAGCCCCTCATCAGAAAAAGGGGGGGTAAGCTCACTCACCAAAGACAATGACTCGTCACAGCCCGATCACTCAGACCCATGTGTGACTGCACTACCAGTACAGGTGAATGAAATTCACACAGACAATGGTAGACGTAACACACGTCGGAAAAAACCTGATAGGTTCCTGTGTAACATTATCAGGAAGGGGCCCGCTAAGAAGGCTTACCTGTCAATCACTTTAGAAGGGGTCCTCACAGAAGAGGCCCTCCTGGATGGTGGGGCTGACATAACCATTATGTCTCCCACACTGTTGAAGGAGCTAAGGATAGCCGCTAGCGGGGTTGACAGGGAAATACCCCTCAAAGAATGTGCTGTAGTACTACAGGGACTCTCAGAGACGAGTACAACCCTTACAGCTATAGCCATGGTTCATATGCAGATTGGTGAAATGACGCTATACCACCCGGTACACGTGTCCACCGTTGACTCATTCCCATTTTTGGTGGGCCAAGACTTTATAAACCGCTTTGACGCGATTATAGATTATGGCGATCAAACAATGTGGACCAGAGTGAGCCAACCACTGCCGATCGATATGCCTACACATGGTGACACTGACTGTTTTACAGCAGGTACCGCGGAAGGCACAAAGGGGTCCTCCAACGAGAGCACAATCCCGGTAAGTGAACCTTCAGCAACAGGTGAGGCAGAAAAGGCCCAACAAGAGAGCCTCCTCTGCGAGCTGAAACAGTCAGCACTCACTGAACACTACCTACCGCAGGTAGTCAAAGGTGTTGAGATCCAAGGATCCCACACCGATGATGCTGTTTTGTCTCCTTGGACGGAGAAATCAGCGATCAGCCAAGCTTTCTATGGAACCTTGGTTAAAAAACAGTTGGGTCTAGAAATGAACAAAAAGGCTTTCCGCTTTTCGTTGGACCCCATCGATAAACAGGTAATGACCGCAAAAGGGATCATTGACCTGAAACTGATCTGGAACCAACGAGTACTGGATCACCCGTTCCTCGTGGTCCCGAACTTACCACATGCAACCTACATAGGCTCCGACATTTTGGTAAGGTTAGGTGTCCGAGTGGACATCAACAACAATGTACTGTGGTCACTAAACACAGCCACAAAGGACTCTCCTGTGCTAACAACAGAGAACCTTAAGGCTGGACAGACCATTCCAGAGGTCTGTCAGATTGCTAACAGCCATAACACTGCGGTACCACCTCAGGTTATGAACAAGCCGGTGATGTGTCACATCATGAAAGGACAAGCTATTAGCACAAAACAGGCATACTTTCAACCATCTCCTATGTTTTTCAACTTAGGACTGTCCATGGAGGCCACATGCCAAGTGACCCTCGACTGCAGAACCACGACTGTTGCTGTGTGCAACACAAGCACAGAAGAGGTACTGATCCCAAAAAACACACAGCTAGGATGGTTGATCTCTACTGATTTTCATGATTTTGAGCTAAGCATTCCATTTCTGGGAGGACTCCCAGAAAACTTGATCCCAAATCAACACACGGGGCAAGTCTTGTTCACGAAACCAACACAGGCCATAGCTCTCTTCTCCCCCAATGATTCCGACCATGACACAGTCAACCGGTTCGGTTTCAACCGAGGAGACAGTCTAGGTCCTCAAACTTATAGTGCCCTACCTGTAGACAGGTTTCACGACACTGAAAGGGACTCAATGGAGCTCCCCAAAGGACAAGAACCCCTCTCAATTGCTTCACAGATTGAACAGGTGGTCGCTCAAGCCGACGCCCTGAAAACTGATGAAGAAAGGGACAAACTTCGCAAAGTTCTTCTAAAATATGAGAAATCATTCTCAACTGACTCGATGGATTGTGGGTTGACCACGCTCCACACAGTGAGCATCCCAACCCCGCCTAATGCTCCCCCTGCATTTGTCAGACAGTACAAGATTCCTCTGGCAGCACATCAACCTGTCAGAGAAATCATTAATGACCTGTTAGAAAAAGGTATCATCCGATACTGTAACAGCACTTACTCTGCGCCTTTATGGCCGGTGTTAAAACCAAATGGTAAGTGGAGACTCACTATAGACTACCGAAAGCTAAACAAACAAGTTCCCTTATCCAGATGGCCTATGACGCAACTCCAACAGGAACTGCCCAAGGTCACCAATGGTAAGTACTTCTCGACCCTCGACGTCGCCTCTGGTTTTTGGACCATCCCTGTGCGCGCCGAGGACCAGTACAAACTAGCTTTCACTTTTGGTGGCCGTCAGTACACCTTTAACAGGTGTCCCTTTGGCTACGCTAACTCACCTGCAGAGTTCAACATCTTCTTGAACAAAGCATGTCCAGACGCCCACGAGCGTGGAACACTGATCTACGTGGACGATGTCCTTTTGAGGCAGCCAACACTGGACTCACATTTGGCTGAGATCGACCACGTTCTGAATCAGCTGACAACTGCTGGTGCTAAGATATCACTGTCAAAATGCCAATGGTGCAGAACCAAAGTGGACTACGTTGGCCTACTTGTAGGTCCTGACGGAGTACAACCACAGCTGACTCGCACCCAAGGCCTCGACAATCTCAAAGTCCCCACCAATCTCAAAGAACTACAAAGTTTTCTGGGCGTGTGTAACTACTCGAACCAATTCATCGAGAACTATGCGGACCTTGCGAAACCACTGACTGAACTCCTTAAAAAAGACGTACCATTTGTTTGGACTGACAAACAGCAACAGGCAATGGACGCTCTTATAAACAGGATCAAGTCAGCCCCTTGTTTAGTCTACCCAGACTACAACAAAGAGTTTTACTTGGAAGTGGGCTTCTCAGCTCATTGCATAAGTGCAGGTCTGTACCAGATACATGTAGTGATATAGGCCTTTGTCTTGACCTTCAAGTACACCTCTCCACATCTCTCTGAAACTCTAAGTGTTACACCTTCTTGAAGCCCTCGAGGAGACAGATGGACACTTATATATTTTAACAATTATTATGAATTAATGGACACTAATTAATCAGATTGAACTTTCTCTTTAATGTGTGTTAATTCAGATTTGATCTACAGTATATTTTTGTCATTTTTAATGATGATCTGTTACTTGCATGACTGCGACATTCTGCTGGTTTTATTTCTGCAAAAGCAAGCAGGCTCTGTCTCTAAGGCAGAAGTCAGGGTAAGAGCTGTTCTCTGCCTTCTCTTGTTTTGTCTTCAAGCTAGACGCAACAGGACAGGCCATCTGGCCGATTCGGTAAACAGTTTTCCTGTCTCCGTCAAGAGACTTTCTGCCTATGAGATGAAAATCCATCTCTTATTTTGTTAAAACCAGCCAATAGTTATTAAGAAGGTGGGGAGACCCCACCTCCCCCATATAATGGGCACTTCCTATTTGGAAGTTAGAGTTTCGAGGAGTACGAACTGTCAACCTGCTCTCCTCTCTGAAAAGCTGATAGACGGCCCGGTCATCGTGCCAACTCGACCCACGTCTCAGCTGAGAGTCACGGCAAAGCCTTGCTGTGCCTCAACACTCATTTCTGGAAGAATTTGTTTTCTAAAGTTTTATTTTGAAAGTTCAACCAGTGCGATTGGCGTCTGTTCCTGCCGGTGAACGCGTGCTCCCGCTCGTCTGACCCAGTCATACACGCACGAAGTCATCTGGACGCTCACTGGACCACACAGTCCGTTAGTGTCCACAAACTTCTCAGTCCTCACCTCGCAAGACGTCTCGTCACCAGGTAAAGAGGCTTGTTTGTATGCTGCACGTGTGAGAAGCCCAGCTAAGATCCGTATGGGAAAGCTTGCCACCCTGGTTGTTTTCAAAATAATTAACTTTAGCTTAACTTAGCTCCAGAACTCCTTCCTCCTATTTCTTATTTTCCATAAGTATTTAATATGTTTGTTTTCATCATGGTAAACTTTAAGTAATGTGCCAACAGAAAGGTCCAACTGTCTGTTTGTTTTAATTTGAATTCTTGTCAACGTAGTTATTAAATCAGAGCTAATATCGATACAAATGTTTAATGTAATTCTTGTGATAGTTTCAATAAAAGGTCTATTCTTTTGGTAGACCAACATAAATTGAAGTCTAAGCGTGAAATTACATTTCTGGCTAATCACATCGTTAGATTTGTTGATTTATTCTGAAAAAGTTGAGACCCCGTGAACTTGGTGGCAAGTTTGTGCAGATAAAGTCTGCTCAGACTTGCACGTCTAAACTATAGGTAAGTCAGTAAACTGACTAATAACTCCTATATTGTTACATTTATTGGTGGCTCGTGACGGTCTTCTGAAAGATTAAATTGATAAGTTGTTTTTGTAGCTTATTTTTGTTACGGTGTTGTTGGCATTAGTTTTGCATCCTGGTTTTGGTCTTATAAGAATAGTTCTGGCTGGTGGAGTGTCCGGGAGTTGCTGATCGTGGCATTGTCTGGATTATTTTGCCGATAGAATTATTTGATGTTTCACATTTCAACGTCTGTTTGAAGCTGCTGAGTGATAAATGTTTTGTTTGTTTTTGTGAGACGTTTCATTACGTGTCACGAGGCTGCTTGCATTGTTCATTTTGTGACCGCCGTGTCACCACTGCTTCATCTTGTTACATCTGCGGTTTGCTGTTGAAGGTCTGTTTCACAAATTTGCTGCTCCATTTTACCTAATCTGTTACAACGTGTTTGCCGAGGTTCGGGAAAACCCACTCAGCTTTGGGCCAGACCGAGGTCCGGTTCCGTTTGACGTAAAGTCTGTTGTTGTACACAGTTAGCGTGCTGCCTCCCCTGGGGGCGTGAGAGTTGGCTTGGATGTGTTGTGCTCGTTAACAGAATTTTCTGCGGTGTAAAAATACGTTTATTTTGTGGAAGAGAGTCCAGTACTTTGAGCCGAGCTAATGCTAAACGGTACCGACAAGATGGCTGCTTAAAACGCTGTGATTGGTCCATTGTGTGTCGCGTTCAAGAACGTTGGTTTCTGTAGACTCTGGTTGTCAGATTCATTTTTGCACACATTTCTAACAGTTTATTTGTTTTGTTCGAGTTCTATGCACGTGATATCGTCGAAGACTGGCTTAACCGCGGTGTTTTGCGATATTTATGACTGTTTTAGAACGTTGAAAAGACCGTTCCACGCTTTTGTTCGACCGACCGCAGGTCCGTGAACACACCGCTCGAACGGCACGTCGCTTGTGGGCGGCGTTAGGTTTGGAAGACACAATTTCCCATGAACACTTGGGTTTTAGAACTACAGTTCTGTCTTCGCTGTGATTGGTCGATTACGCTGTATGTTTTGACGCATGCGCAGTGGGTGAAGCCCCGCTCCTCGTCAAATTTCACTTGCTGCTTGTCTCAGACGAGTTTCCGTGTTTGTTTGTCCATTACTGTCTTTGAAAAGACTGTTTAATCGCGGTGTTTTTGAGATTTTAGTGGGGGGACAGAGCCGGTTGCTCTGAAAAACTGCCGATCGCCATGTGACCAGGTCACGTGACACCGATTTTGCCGGTTTTATGAGGACCGACCTTATTTCTTTTAAACGCAGTTTAAAGGGTTTCACAGTCAACCGATTTTGCTCACATGATTTCGTTTTGTGAGCCTGGGTTTTAGAGCTTATCACGTTACGCTTTAGATCTGTCTGATTGATGCTTTTCATCTATGTTGGATGTCTGTGTGGGCTGAAAGCTACGGCTGCGCTCACTGGTGATAACAGCGCCTCTATAGCGGTCAGATAGAGAAATTACAGTCGCTGTGATAAACTCACTTCCAGCGCTGTGACCCCTGCTGGTTACATTAGAAGACGCAGTCTTCCTGTAATGTGTACATGTTAACTGTTCCTGTTTTAAACGGGAAACATTTTGAGAATATTGTACTCACAGCACACTTTAATTTGATTTTCACATATAATCAAATGTTGATGGCAGGACAGTTACACAGATTTAATACAGACATGTCTGTTGTTGATAAAATTTGACACTTTTATCATTGATTCTGTGCAAAACAACCTGTTTTTATTTTTTATTTTAGACTGCAAGTTTAAAATAACACACATGAGGCTTCTTTTGTCCTGATTTACACATTTTCAACACAAAAAACAGCCAATTTTGTTTGACCTTGTCACAGGTCGGCAAGTTAATAGTAATCACTGGTTTTTCTTTAAATTTCACATCTTGGACTCCATGTTGACTGCCTCAGGCATCACATGGTGAGAATACACACTGTGAAATGAGACCCACGTTATTTGATTTTTCACAGAACATCGGTACAAAGATGGACGTTCAAACAGGTGAACCACCTGAGGGGGCCTCTTGTCCTATCTATCCTAGATGGATGGATGGGGGCCTTGGGATTCCTGCCCGTGCTCCCCGCATTTTGGGGGAATCTGCCTCTTCGTATGCTAATTACTTAGCTGCTAAGAACGTCCGTCAGGATAAGTGGGAAAATCCCCTGTCATTCTACGACAGGCTAATCTCGGTCTACTCCGGGGGCAAACCTGTTCCTGGATTAGAGGAAAAAGTGGAGTTTAAACGTCTTTTCATTATGAATCTTATGCCTTTTCAAATGAAATGTGTTCATTTCAAGGTTGATTGCAAAAAAGATTCCATGGAAGTGATAAGACAATATGCTGCGTCAGTTTTTGAGGCCGAAATACAACCTAGGATACCATCAGAGGTTTGTACAGGTCAAAAGGTCACATCCCACTCGCAGGAAGTAGTAGAGGTTCCCTCTCCTTCAAAGTGCGAGAGGTCACAGGTTTTTCATAATAACATACATCAGCATGGTGCTACGAGCTGTAGGAGTTCTGAACCCCCTGCCCCTCAGGTTGAAAACCTTGAGAGGAGCAGAGAACCACACAAGGTAGGTGTTCGCCCTCCAGATGAACCCAGATGGTCCGGATCGAACCAAAAGAGTTCTCTCATGGATCTCACTGTGGGTGAACTTCGAGAGATGTTGATGTCTGGGTACCGTGACCCTTTGAAAAGTGGTCTGTCCCGACATGTGCTCCCGAGAAGCGGCCCTCCTGCCCCTGCCCCGCTCGAGACATGCAATGAGTCACACATGCTCCAGATTATGGAAACGGCGCCTCCGCGCGAGGACGTGACTGAGGTTGTGGTTTGTTTGTCAAATGATTTGAATGTTACAGTGGTTGACCAAGCTGAGACAACGTGTGACGTTGTCCTTGATGATAACACAAACAACGTTGTTCAACCTGACGAAGCGACGCGCAGCACTGCCTTTTGCTACAACTCAGTGCACACAGTTGACATCGACAATGTCAACACTGACATGAATGCTGACGGCAAACAAATTGCTGATGATCAGCGTACTAAAAGTCCAGATGCTGACAGCAAACAAATTGCTGAAAATCCGCATCCTGAAGGTCATGTGGCAGACTGCCATCATGATGCTGACAGCGACGATGATTACACAGACAGAGTCACACGTACACAGAAACGTGTGGAAAAACCTGAACGGTTTCTGTGTAACTTTATAAAAAGGGGGATAGCTAAGAGAGCTTACCTGCCACTCACATTGGAAGGGGTCCTCGCGCAAGAAGCGCTCCTGGTTAGCGGCTCAGACGTGTCTACCATGTCAGCCGAACTGTTTGAGGAGCTAAGGACCGCCGCTAACGATGTTGACAGGCAAATACCCTTTGTGAAATACACTTATGGTGAGCAACAGGGCCTCGCAAAGACGAGAACAACCCTAATAGCCATGGTTCACATGCAGATTGGCGAAATGTCACTATACCATCCGGTATATGTGTCTGAACTTGACTCACTCCAGACTCCATTTGTGGTTGGCCAGGATTTTATAAATCGCTTTGAAGCAATTATAAATTATGGCAATCAGACAATGTGGACCACAGTGAGCAGTCCACTGCCAATCGTGGTACCTCCTCAAGGTCAGGACACTGACTGTCTAACAACAGGTACCGCTGAGGTCACATGGGATTCCCCAACCGAGACCACAGACCCGGTAAGTGAACCTTCAACTACAGGTGAGACAGAGGAGACTCAACAATTGGACCAGACTCTGGCCCATCACGAGGACCTCCTCTGCGAGCTGACACCTTCAGCACTCCCTGACCACTTCCTACCACAGGTAGATGAAGGTGTGGAGATCCAAGAGTCCCACACCGATGACGCTGTACTGTCCTGTGGGACAGGTAATTCGGCAAACAGCCAAGCTTTCAGTGAAGTCTTGGTTCAAGGACATCTGAGCCCACAAGGTGACAGTCTACAACACTCTGACAGTCACTTGGACTTCATTGTTACTGATTTTGAGGACCCCTCCTTAAACAAAAGGGGGGCAGACTCACACTTCCTACCACAGGTAGAGGACGGTGTAGAGGTCCAAGGATCACACACCGAGAACGCTGTGCTGTCCTCTGGGACAGATAATTCAGCCATCAGCCAAGCTTTCGATGAAACCTTGTTTCAAGAGCATTTGAATCTAGAACTACTCAGCAATGACATAGTTCTTACAGACTCAAAGAGCACCTCTTCATTCATGAAGTGGGAAGACGTACATCACAACGACAGTGACACGCCTGCGACGGCGCCGACAGTTGTGACACACCTGCATTACGCAGAAAGAGGTAAACGTACAGAGGTACGTTGGCCGAAACCTATAAGGTTCCTGTACAAGGTTCCCCATAAACTGCGCGAACAGCTTAAACTAAACAATGGCATCCTAACTCGTGCCCATGGACGGACGTCCACACCCGTGTGCTTGGTCCCTCATGACCACAGGGGGGTGATGTTAGGCCATGCCCATGTCAAGGACAAAGATTTCAATAACCCCACAAACGACAAAGATCTCGCAAACTCACAGACTTCATGGGAAAAGAAGGTCGTCCAAGCACAGGATAGTAAATAAACTAAACAGTTTAAACTATTCTAGTTGCGAAAAGAAACCGTTCCAACTAGAACTTAGAAACGCTAAGCATAAAACCCACAACAAAAACTAACCTTAACAACCGTTTAAATCTGCAGGATTTAATTGACATCGGTTATAAAGCTAAGAACTGTTTTTCTTGTGTGTGACACGTTGGAATCTGACGACCAGAGTGAGTTTGACGTAGTGAAACGTTGTTTTTTAGTTGCTTAATTGCTACTTTTGTGTTATTGAAGTTGTTATTGTTTTCTGAACACTCCCAGCCAAAAGAGGTTTTGATTGTTGATTAGTTGAAGACTTAAATGGATTTTAACTATGCCAACATGCTGTTCATTTTGTTAAAGATCTCAATCTTTGAAAAGTCATTGTAGATTAATACTACTTAAGGTACTATAATCTACACTGATCTCCCAATCATTTAGGTAGAACCGATGCGATCGTTTCTATTCTAGATCTATTCATTTTGATGAGTCTCGCCATAGACTTCAAAATTTATAGGGAATACCAAATTTTGCGTCGTTCGTCTAAAAGACAACAGACATTTAGACCAAGCTAGTTTCATTTTTTTATTTTAGTTTAACCTAAACTAAATAATAAATGGAGGAATAGTTTGAATGAAGAGGCCTTCGTTACAGAAGCCCTCCCCATGTCTATAGGTATAGATCCCTATGTCTGATTTTTACAGCATTGATCCACCCCTTAATTGGTAATTTTAGCTGATCTAATCCATGATAGCTTACATACCAGGTGCATATAGGTAAGGCTTAATGTAGAATCCCAATCATAAGCCCACCTAAAACCACATAATTGCATGACACATTGAACCAGGGTGGCACCGACTGGAAGCCATCCAGCCTGCAACCTTCGATGTGGGGACCTGCTGATCCAACGTTGGTCTTCAACCTTCATCCAAGGCCCGCCTCCTCTGCTTCAATCGAGGGATCCCCTCTACATGCTGATTAAAAACCATTGGTGCTGATGAAATCAATAACCCCATCGTTGTGGATTTACCGTTGTGGATTATAAGACTTTGTTTTCCAAGGGATCACAGACTCAGTTCTCCATGGGTTAACAGACTATGTTTTCCAAAGGATTAAAAGCTTGCCGCAATGGGATTACCTACGAACAGTATGGAATTTCCAAAAACATTATGGGAGTATAATTTTGAACTTTTTTTGATTTTTTTTTTTCCACTTGCTGGATTACATAGAGGTCAGAGACATTCGGTGGTATCGTTTCGTGTTGGAACTCATCCCCAAGGACAGGCGATGACTTCCAAAAAGGGGGACTGTAGTGATATAGGCCTTTGTCTTGACCTTCAAGTACACCTCTCCACATCTCTCTGAAACTCTAAGTGTTACACCTTCTTGAAGCTCTCAAGGAGACAGATGGACACTTATATATTTTAACAATTATTATGAATTAATGGACACTAATTAATCAGATTGAACTTTCTCTTTAATGTGTGTTAATTCAGATTTGATCTACAGTATATTTTTGTCATTTTTAATGATGATCTGTTACTTGCATGACTGCGACATTCTGCTGGTTTTATTTCTGCAAAAGCAAGCAGGCTCTGTCTCTAAGGCAGAAGTCAGGGTAAGAGCTGTTCTCTGCCTTCTCTTGTTTTGTCTTCAAGCTAGACGCAACAGGACAGGCCATCTGGCCGATTCGGTAAACAGTTTTCCTGTCTCCGTCAAGAGACTTTCTGCCTATGAGATGAAAATCCATCTCTTATTTTGTTAAAACCAGCCAATAGTTATTAAGAAGGTGGGGAGACCCCACCTCCCCCATATAATGGGCACTTCCTATTTGGAAGTTAGAGTTTCGAGGAGTACGAACTGTCAACCTGCTCTCCTCTCTGAAAAGCTGATAGACGGCCCGGTCATCGTGCCAACTCGACCCACGTCTCAGCTGAGAGTCACGGCAAAGCCTTGCTGTGCCTCAACACTCATTTCTGGAAGAATTTGTTTTCTAAAGTTTTATTTTGAAAGTTCAACCAGTGCGATTGGCGTCTGTTCCTGCCGGTGAACGCGTGCTCCCGCTCGTCTGACCCAGTCATACACGCACGAAGTCATCTGGACGCTCACTGGACCACACAGTCCGTTAGTGTCCACAAACTTCTCAGTCCTCACCTCGCAAGACGTCTCGTCACCAGGTAAAGAGGCTTGTTTGTATGCTGCACGTGTGAGAAGCCCAGCTAAGATCCGTATGGGAAAGCTTGCCACCCTGGTTGTTTTCAAAATAATTAACTTTAGCTTAACTTAGCTCCAGAACTCCTTCCTCCTATTTCTTATTTTCCATAAGTATTTAATATGTTTGTTTTCATCATGGTAAACTTTAAGTAATGTGCCAACAGAAAGGTCCAACTGTCTGTTTGTTTTAATTTGAATTCTTGTCAACGTAGTTATTAAATCAGAGCTAATATCGATACAAATGTTTAATGTAATTCTTGTGATAGTTTCAATAAAAGGTCTATTTTTTGGTAGACCAACATAAATTGAAGTCTAAGCGTGAAATTACATTTCTGGCTAATCACATCGTTAGATTTGTTGATTTATTCTGAAAAAGTTGAGACCCCGTGAACTTGGTGGTAAGTTTGTGCAGATAAAGTCTGCTCAGACTTGCACGTCTAAACTATAGGTAAGTCAGTAAACTGACTAATAACTCCTATATTGTTACATACACGACAGAGACAAACGTGTAGTAGCCTATGCCAGCAAAACGATGGCAGGCCCCGAGTTGAGATTCTCAGACTGTGAGAAAGCTTTACTGACCACAGTGTGGGCAGTTAAACATTTCTCCAGCTACATTGGTGGACAGAAAATCATTGTGGAAACACAACACCAGCCAGTGACCTTTCTTAACAGTGAACGCATCAGAGATGGTGTGGTGACAAACTCACGTGTTGCAACGTGGCTCATGGCGCTTCAAAGTTTTAACCTAGACATACGTTATGGTCAAAACAAGAAGTCACATCTGGGGACGGACTTGGCAATCTGCCAGAAGTGTACACAAGATGTACAAGCCACCCAGCCGCCGGTTGAGGTAAAACCCCCAGTAACTGAAGACCCGAATCACCACTTCTTTGATGACAATATCTGCAAAGATATGACAACGTTGTACGTGGATGGATCTTCATTCCTCCGCGACAAGATCTGCAGAGCAGGTGTTGGAGGAGTTCTCCTCCAAGACCATGAACAGATAACTTTCAGCTACAAATTAGGCTCTCAGACTTCTCAGTACGCTGAGATTGCAGGAATCCTGATAGCTCTCCAGATGGTAGTAGAACGCTCCATCAAGACGCTAGTCATCTGCACTGACTCTAACTATGCTCGTTTGAGTTTCGCTTGTCACCTCGCTGTGTGGAAACAGAACGGTTTCCTAACAAGCGACAGAAAAGTGGTCAAACACAAAGAGCTTTTCATAGCGTGTGATCACTTGGTGACATCACATGACTTACAGATCTACTGGAAGAAAGTTCCGGGGCATTCTAGAGTCCCAGGCGATGACAAGCATTACAATGACATTGCAGATTCCTTAGCCAAAGAAGGAGCCGACGAAGGTCCTCTATGGTCCTTCGACCCCTCCTGGTTAATCAAGACTCTGTCAATACAACCTACGGTCAGGGTTATGGCAGTCACACGTGCCCAGGCCGCAGCCAGACCTGCTGACAACGCAGTCTCTGTACGACCTGCACTGACTGACCCAGACATCATCCAACTACAGAAGTCGGATCCTGCTATCAACTCCATGATACTGTACCTGACCGATCCGAACAAAAATAGTCCGTCTAAAGACGACCTGGATTCCGATCCAGACCTTAAGGTCCTCTATCAGCTGCGCAAACAGCTAAAACTAATCAAGGGCATCTTAACTTTCGCTCATGGACCAACGTCCTCACCTGTGTTCGTGGTTCCCCATGACCAAAGGGGGGTGATGTTAGTTCATGCCCATGATCTCCCGTCCGCAGGACACAAAGGAGATAAAGCCACGCTGACGGCATTAAAAC
This sequence comes from Garcialebias charrua, assembly GCA_038048925.1. Lineage (NCBI taxonomy): Eukaryota > Metazoa > Chordata > Actinopteri > Cyprinodontiformes > Rivulidae > Garcialebias > Garcialebias charrua. The sequence goes on along the minus strand of JBBPBX010065058.1, from coordinate 4,521 downwards.
AAATTGCCTATTGGCCTGGAATGAAGAAGGATGTCAAGGACTACATTGAAGGGTGCGTGGTCTGTGGCCAGTTTCAGCCAACCAGACCACTTCACAGAGCACCACTGCAAAGCAGAGGCATTGCATTCCCATGGTCTGACCTCCAGATCGACTGGGTTGGACCACTCACTAAGAGCTCTAGAGGAAATAAATATTTTCTCACGGTAACCTGTGCATTCACCAAATGGGTAGAATGCCTACCAGCTCCTAACGACACAGCACAAACCACTGCTATGTTGTTAATGAATCATATATTCTCAAGGTTTGGACTTCCCCTTAGGGTGAACTCAGACCAAGGTACACACTTCACAGGTGAAGTGATGAAAGAACTGTGGAAGACGCTAGGCGTCAAGGCCAACTTTCATGTCGGCTACCACCCACAGGCTTCAGGCCAAGTCGAGAGAGCAAACAGAACTGTGGTGAGTATTTTGAAGAAATACGTGGCTGCAAATCACAAGGACTGGGATGTGAAACTCCCTCTGGTCCTCATGGCCATAAGAGCCACTCCACACACATCAACTGGCATCTCTCCCTTCGAGATGATGACCGGTCGACAAATGACTCTCCCTCTACACCTGTTGTACCAACCAGGCGACGCCGCCATGGCGACAGCCTACACTACACAACAATACATGAAAGATTTGAATGTACACCTCAGAAACACTTTTGCTTTCGCCCAGAAAAACCTGGAAAGATCCGCTGAAGGACGTAAGGCGTACTACGACCAAAAGGCCTCTCACAAGCCGTTTTCGCATTGGCCAGCCCTCAGTGGCCCGGAGCTCCCCTGGGTGTCTCTGGGCCACCCGCGTTCATTACGCATTTGCCGCAAAGCCGCCTTGAAGTGGGTGGGCAGTTCTCTGGAAGTGGGTGGGGTGCTCTCTTCACGTGGGTGGAGTGTTCGTGTTTTAAGAGAGGAGACTCGGCAAAAAAAAAATTGTTAGCTGGATATATATATATATTAGTGTTTCTGCGTTTAATTTTTGTTAATAACTGATCACAAATCAGCTTATGTTACAACGTAAATAACACGAAGCGCACACCCATTTCCGCCTTTCAGCGCGACCTGAATGTCATTAAACAGCATTAAACAATAACTAATATTGTCTAACTGTTGCGCGCAGCCAGGGTTTTAAAATATAACGAATAATCTCTAACTTTTACGTGCAGCTAAAATGTCAGGAGGAGTGATTGCTATATGGGCAAGTTGGACACCTGAAAATTCAGTCTGTTCGGATAGCACAACGAGTAAATGCGTTAACGTTTTGACCGGGAGAAGTGGGTTCGCTTCCAGCCTGGGACAAAGTTATTTTACTTTCTTTTTCTTTTTATTCACATTTTCTTTTAAATAAAAAGGAGTTTGCAAACAAACTCCTTTTTATTTAAAAGAAAATGTGAATAAAGAGAAAAAAAAAGTAAAATAACTTTGTCCCAGGCTGGAAGCGAACCCACTTCTCCCGGTCAAAACGTTAACGCATTTACTCGTTGTGCTATCCGAACAGACTGAATTTTCAGGTGTCCAACTTGCCCATATAGCAATCACTCCTCCTGACATTTTAGCTGCACGTAAAAGTTAGAGATTATTCGTTATATTTTAAAACCCTGAATGCGCGCAACAGTTAGACAATATTAGTTATTGTTTAATGCTGTTTAATGACATTCAGGTCGCGCTGAAAGGCGGAAATGGGTGTGCGCTTCGTGTTATTTACGTTGTAACATAAGCTGATTTGTGATCAGTTATTAACAAAAATTTAACTCAGAAACACTAATTCAGCTAACAATTGTTTTAGGGGTTTCTCGTTTCTGTAGTTAAATTTGAATGAAATTCAACCCTCGCGCTGAGGTTGTTTGAATGAGTCCCGCCCCTGCTGCAAACAACGAATCAAATGAGAGCTGAAACTAGCCCTGTCGGGCTCGGCCCGATAAGAACCACGGTGAAGATGGTTCCAGAACAAGGGTGGATCCCGGGCGGAAAAGGTAAATGCGAAGACGCCGAACCCGGGTTAGAAGCTGGGAGAGCCGGGGAGGGCCGGCCAATGCGTAAACGGCTACAATGAACTCCAAGTGGGAGACAGAGTCTGGTACTATACGTTCGCCCCAGCAACCGGGAAAGGAGGGTCCGAGACCGGAACTCTCGCCCGCAAACTAATGCCCAGGTGGACTGGACCTCATCTGATAACAGACAAAGTGTCCTCAGTCGTCTACGAAATCAAAATCAGCAAAGGCCGCAAAGAGCCAATTGCTAAATGGGTACATCGAAATCAGATCAAACCTTACAAGGCGTTCAATGACTCCACAAAAGACAAAGATCTCACAAACTCACCGACTTCATGGGATAATAAGGTCGTCCAAACACAAGTTAGTAAATAAACTAATCAGGTTTAAACTACCATATTTCCCACCCTATAAGTCGCATTGTCCAATTTGAACTTAGAAACGCTAAGCCTAAAACCCACAACAAAAAACTAACCTTAACAACCGTTTAAATCCACGAGATTTAATTTGACCTCGGTCATAAAGTTGAGACCTGTTTTTCTTGTGTGTTGCACTTTGGAATCTGACGACAAGAGTGTGTCGAAGCAGTGAAACGTTGTTTCCGTGTTGTTTAGTCATTACTGTTGTCATTAGTTGAGATTTTGTTTGGTTCTGAACACTCCCAGCCAAAAAGGTTTTGTATTAACATTGGTTAATGAATGATATGGATTTAACTATGCCAACATGCAGTTCGTTTTGTTAAATCTCAATCGTCGAAGAGTCAATGTAGTTTAAAGCTACTCAAGGTACAATAAACTACACTGGTCTCACAATTTCTAAATTGAACCGATTCGATCGTTTCTATTCTAGATTATCTATTCATTTTGATGAGTCTCGCCATAGACTTCAAAATTTATTAGGAATACCAAATCCTACGTCGTTCGTCTAAAAGACAACAGACATTTAGATCAAACTATATTTCATTTTTATTTTAGTTTAACCTAAACTAAGTAATGAATGGAGGAATAGTTTGGAATTAGAGGCCTTCGTTACAGAAGCCCTCCAAAATTCTATAGGTACAGATCCCTATACCTAATTTATAGATTTGATCCACCCCTTAATTGGTAATTGTAGCTGATCTAAACCATGATAGCTTACATACCAGGTGCATATAGGTAAGGCTTAATGTAAAATCCCAATCATAAGCCCACCTTAAAAACCACATAAATGCATGACACATAGAACCAGAGTGGCACGGACTGGAAACCAACCAGCCTTCAACCTTCGATGTGGGGACATGCTACTTCAACGTTGGTCTTCAACCTTCATCCAAGGGTCGCCTCCTCTGCGTCAATCGAGGGATCCCCTCTACATGCTGATAAAAACAATTGGTGCTGATGCAATCGACAAAACTAATCGTTGTGGATTTACTGCTGTGGAATTACCGCTGTGGATTATAAGACTTTGCTTTCCAAGGGATCACAGACTTTGTTTTCCAAGAGTTAACAGACTCAGTTTTCCGAGGGATTAAAAGCTTTTCGCAATGGGATTACCTCCGAACAGTATGGAATTTCCAAAAACTTTATGGGATTATAATTTTTGATTTTTTTTTTCCACTTGCTGGATTACTTCAAGATCAAAGACAGTTCAAGGTTTCCTTTCGTGTTGGACCCCATCCCCAAGGACTGGCGATGGCTTCCAAAAGGGGGGAGATGTAGTGGACCTACCCAGGGTCAAATTAAGGTTTTTGAACTGTCCAGTGATGACCTTTACTGACCTCTCAGTAAAGCAAGACATTTACTACAAAATCATTCATTAAACTGTAATCTGATAAATATAGTCACCAAAAGAGACTATTTCTATCTTTGATTTTAGGCTGATGTGATCAAAAGAATAACTTTTGTCATTTTCATGATGTGTGCTTTTAAGCTGTGTTATTCTGTGAGAGTTAAACTGTGTTTCACTGCTGTGTCAAAGGTGCAATTAAGTCATCCAGAGACTTCTTTTAATTTTGTTAATTCAAATGTTATCAAATGAATAATTTTATTTGTAAGAGCATCAGTACATTTTAATGTCAGATAAATCAAATACTCTGCTTAATTCAAAATGTTGTACATGGAGGATTTCTCCTCTCCTCTCGAACTTGCATGTGAAGATAAAAGGAACACTTTATCTCATTCATTTTAGCTTGAGCTCAGGACAATCTAGACACCCAGAGACTTTTGTTTTTGTCCTATTTAATAATCAAGCTATTATCATTAATAGGTCCCATATGTTATGCTCTGATGACGTTTGTTTATTCATACAACAATGTTGGTAATGAGTTAAGAAAGTTCTAAATCTGCTGTATCATGAAACTGGCGTCTTAAACTAACTTTCTTATCCTTTCTGACATTTTTAATCTAACTTATGCCTCCTCTCAGTGGCTTCTGGCCTAACAGACCGAATGAGAAAGAGCTACGTCTTTCTAGGTCAAGTTAGCCTTAAAAGAGCTCTGACTTCCTGTTTTCC
>JBBPBX010065057.1:0-20069 GCA_038048925.1 Garcialebias charrua | reverse complement strand
ATTAGTCATATGCAAAGGCAATCTGGAAAATGCACAGTGCCTTGCTGGGGTCTCCCCTATAACTGGATTAATAAATAATAATAAAAACATCCATCCCAGCAAATGTTGATAGGTGGCTTGTTCACCGTCAGTAAGGAAGAACAATCTGTTGAGCGATCTGGTTCAAGTTCAGAGTTATGTGAAATGTGAACATCCAATTCAGAGGGAAAATCATAAGAATGATTGGCATGATGGTCTGAATGAATACTGCCATGATCATCATCTGAAAAGGACCCATTTACAGGAATATCTACAGTTTCTGCATGGTTCATTGGTGCCATCATCATGAAGAGAGTCAGAACTTTCAAGTGATTCACTGTGTTCACTATGCATGGCAATGACTTCATGCTGAAATGCAGGAGAATTTTTAACAAAATCTTGAGAATCATCTTGGTCATCATCTAAACACTTAAATTTCCGCTTGGCAGCAAGATGAGTTCGTCTCCAAAGAGTAGATTTAGGAACAGAATAAATGTTTTTGCCATTGTCAATGAGAGTTTAACCCTAAGCCTCAGTTTCAGTTCCTCCACATAGGACAAACAGGTTTAACAATGTCAGTCAAAACAGTTTGTTCACATGCAAATGAGGAACATCAGCCTGACGGTCATTAGAGGCCTTGATGACTCACAGGGTGCTCATGCAATAACAGCATTGGGGGATGGGGGAGGGACAACAGTTCAAGTCTCAAGTCTGTATGGAAAAAGTTTAAAAAAGTAAAAATAATCTTTCCACTTGAACGTCTTCAAGTTTCTTCACCTTATCCAGCTGAGTGAACTCTTTCTATCTGTACGGTTCAAACCGTTCAGAAGCTTTGTGTTTGCTTTAAACACTCACCGGTCTCAGAGTTTATGTAGTTCTTGTCAGTTGATCTGTTGAGAGTCGCTGCGTAAGTGACCTCCACAACCTGGACGTGTTCGTTTCTCTCTTCCTGTTCGGCGACCACGAGCACTGGAAGAGGGATTCAGGCACCGTCATAGGACTCCTAAACCCAAACCCGATGAAACAGAGAGACGGGAATGACGGGGTGAGCTGCGTTCTGTTTTAAAGTTCCAGCAGAACCACAGTCTGACGGTTACAGAACATCTAGAACTGATGCTGAGGAAACAGCTGCTCACTGGAGAAAGTTTTAGCTTTAGAAGCAAAACTCAAATATTTTTGAGGCTAGCTAACTCTGAAATTAAGTAAAACATCTGAAGTTGCAGTTCAAAAGCCTTAAACCTGTCTTGGTGTAACTTGGAAGCAGCTTATAAATTATAATTAATTCAGAATAATTTAATGAGCAAACACAAACCTTCATTATTCAACTGGGGTTAGGAGCATAAGGCCTCAAGCCCTTACCTTTCTTGTTGGTATCTGCTGACCAGGGATTTGGATTTGGTTCAAGCATCAAGATCCAGCTGCAGGGCGGTGCTCCTCTGTTTTGAACCAAACAAAGTAAAATGGTGGCAATGATGGGAAACCTTCACCACAAGGCATCCTGGGAGAAATCAAAGGGCCAATGAAAGGGCCTCCAACCAACAGTGGGGGTTGTGATTGCCCACCCTCAACTGTCACAGTGTTCAATCAAACCACCAGAACAACAAGGTTTTGCTTCTGGGGGGATAAACAGGAGTTAATGGAAGCCATTTTCTGGCACCAGAGAAGTACTCTAGCTGGTTCCAGAGTTTAACTGAGAGAAGTACTGTGGGAGAATAGAGGGCCCTAAACCCTCTCTTAAACATCTAACTAACAGAAGTGTACAGTTTTTTACAACAACGCAGAAATAGAGATTTGGTGATAAATAATAACAACCATTATGTTTGTACTACTGTATACTCTTTAAATTAAATCACACCAAACATGTTTTTTCACATTGAATGTCTAGAGTGAACGTTCAGACAACATTAGAAGTGCACTTCAAAACAAAAATAGAGATTTGGTGATAATAATTAATGACCATTAAAGTTTTAAAGATTAAAAAAACTAATTAAATAAAAATATGCCACTGGTTTTTTTTTCTCACAGTAAGCAAACAAAAAACGTCAGTGCACTTCATATCAAGACAAAAATAAAGATTTGGTGACAATAACCATAGCTTTTAAATATTAAAAAAAAACTGATTAAATGATCACAGCAAACATTTGTTTTTCACAGCAATTGATAGTTTACAGTGATAAGACAAAATCAGAAGGGCAAACTTTTTATAACAAGACAAAAATAGAGATCTGGTGACAATAACAACCATGTAATTATGGTTATAGATAAAGAACCCATATGAGTGGGGGTCTTGTACGTGGGCCCATTGCTCTATTGAAGATGGTAAATGGTAAATGGAGCTTATTTATATAGCGCCTTCCAGCCCCCTCTGAGGAGCCCCAAAGCGCTTTACAATACAAGCCATCTACCCATTCATACACACATTCATACACCGTTAGTGGTAGCCTGCCTTGTAGGGCGCTATCCAGGCCTACCGGGAGCAATTCGGGGTTAAATGTCTTGCCCAGGGACACAACGACACATGGTGGACGGATGCGGGACTCGAACCTCTGACCTTCTGATTGGGGGTCGACTGCCATTACCACTGTGCCACGGCCGCCCCAAAGATATAAAGACTGATTAAAGAAGTCACAGTAAACATGATTGTCATGTCAAGTGAATGTTCATAGTGAACGTTCAGACAATGTTCAGACAATGTCAGAAGTGCACACCTTTTGTAACAAAACAAAAATAGAGATTTTGTCATAAATAATAACAACCATTAAAGTGTCAAAGATGTAAGAAATAAGTGAATGAAATTACACCAATTTTTTTTTCTTACAATGAGTGAACGTTCAGCGTTAACGTTCAGGAAACGTTCAGACAACGTTCAGATAATGTTCAAACAATGTTCAGACAATGTTCAGACAATGTTCAGACAATGTTCAGACAATGTTCAGACAATGTTCAGACAATGTTCAGACAATGTTCAGGCAATGTTCAGACAATGTTCAGACAATGTTCAGACAATGTTCAGACAATGTTCAGACAATGTTCAGACAATGTTCAGGCAATGTTCAGACAATGTTCAGACAATGTTCAGGCAATGTTCAGACAATGTTCAGACAATGTTCAGACAATGTTCAGACAATGTTCAGACAATGTTCAGACAATGTTCAGGCAATGTTCAGACAATGTCAGAAGTGCACACTTTTTGTAACAAAACAAAAATAGAGATTTGGTCATAAATAATAACAACCATTAAAGTTTCAAAGGTGTAAGAACTAATTGAATGAAATTACACCAATTTTTTTTTCTTACAGTGAGTTACCGTTCAGCGTTAACGTTCAGGGTTAACGTTGAGGCAACGTTCAGACAACGTTGGGTCCTGAACATTCGACATTCGACCTTTAGACGACGTTCACTGAACGTCATCTGAACATTTGCTTGCTAGCTGGGCTGCTGTCGCTCACCAGTGATGTCACTAACAGTTACTCTGGTCGGACCACTTTTTTCAGTAACGTGTAATCTAACGCGTTGCTATTTGAAAATTCAGTAATCAGATTAAAGTTACTCACTCCAAATTATTGTGCGTTACTTTTTTGCCATTTTCTGTAGAACTGTAATTTTATTTTATTTCGCCAATGCGTCTCGGGGGGAGCGATAAAAAAAAAGACAGGAGTGACGTCAGTCTATGCGACCGCCCGGTGTCTTGTAGCACACGTTAGCATTAAGCTAGGTTTAGCATCTCGCTGCGGTCTCCTGTTTGTTTGGGAACGTTGTGACTTGTTAAAAACACGAGCGCACATCCAAAACGGTGTGTGGACTTTGTTTCACGGAGACTGGATCTGCAGCAGACAACACGTCTAACTTGAACGGACTTAACGACGTGATCCGAACGTGAACGAGGAGCAGCTTGTAAACACTGCTAACAGAGCAGCAGCAGCATTAAAACAGGTAGGTCAGATCAGTCCAGATCAATAACACAAACTGTAGGACATTTTAAAGCTCTGGATCTACGTCTGAAATGTTGTTGTTGATGTGCAGGCTTTAAATTAACTGAGCGTCTCTAAAACGTCTTCCATCACGTCCATCATGTCAACACCAGCCAAAAAGTTAATCACTTTATGAAAAAACTGATGTCAACAAGTCCTGGAGCTGAATAAATCCCTGCCCTGATGATGACCGAGAGATCCAACCACAAGAAGAGGTATTGTTCTTTTATTAATAATTAACCTTTTTAATTTAAAATGATAATCTTATTAACTATTTTTATTTTTTTACCTGTTTGTGTTATTTCCAGTCTGAGACAGAGGAAGCAGCTGTCTTTTTCCTCTTGAGGGACATCCACCTGCAGCTAAGAAGCGTGTGATGATGACCCTGATGCATGCTCAATAATCCAGGTAGAAAAATCTAAAAATGCTAAGTCTGGTCCTCTGGACATTCAAAAAACAAAACAGAACAAAAAAAATTGTAGAAACGTTTTATCTTTTGTCCAAAAGACTTCCTCAGTCTGAGATGCTGTATTCATCTCAATCTTATAAATACTGTAGCACCCTCTCACAGTGGATGAACCAGTTTGCTGCTGACAGCTGAAACCAGCTGCTCACGGACCATCAGCCTAACAATGGATAGTTAGCAGCACCCTGATGGTTGTTTGCTATTCACAGAGGGCTGAGTGATACTAGCAATAACAGCATTGTAAGAGGGGGACAGTTGAACCCAGAGGCCTCCACCTCTGTTTAATGATGGATGGTTTCTTTTCACAAAGATGGCCTCCTTTACTCCTCTCTCAAACCATTGTTCCTCTCTATCAAGGATGTGAACATCTTCATCCCTGAAAGAGTGACCGCTGGCCTGGAGATGAGTGTAGACTGCAGAGTCCTGACCTGATGATGTTGATCTTCTGTGCTGGACCATCCTTTTGGCCAGTGGCTCATGCTTTTATTTATTTTCATACAAACGTATTGTTTACTTGACACATTTTCAAAATAAACATTTTATAAGTCTTTTTTGTAAAAATATTATTTGTTTAGTGAAGTCAAGAAAGACTACTGTATTTTGTTTTTTGAATATTTATTAGTAATTATTTTATTAAAACATTTAAATTTTTTATGTATTGTGACAGAGGGTTCTTGTCAGCGGCTGCTGAAAGTAACTAATAAAGTAACTTAGTAATCTAACTTAGTTACTTTCCAAATCAAGTAATCAGTAACTTAACTAAGTTACTTTTCCCAAGGACTAATCAGTAACTTAACTAAGTTACTTTTTCAATGTAACTATGCCATCACTGTCGCTCACTCATGTCTATCATATTCTGAGCGAGCATCCACTTAGACATACTAGTTTAATTCGTTTGATCACGACAAATTCATTCATTTCCGCATCGGCTTTTTATTCTCTCCCCCCGTGACCAGAAAGGCAGCCAGCAGCTGAGCTCTGCGCAGAGCTGCTCCCCGACCCGTGCTCCCCGTAACAAGGCTGACGAGAGATAAGAGCAGATGCATACACTCTAGGGAGCAAATTACACCGGCACGAGGAACTTCAAAGGTGACCAGCGGAAGAGGAGCCAGAGACGCGCGCGGCTCGCGGCTCGCTCCTCTGGGCAGAATGAATGAGAGCAGCAACAGGTCCGTAGCGGTGTTATAAAATAAATAATAAATAAAATCAGAGCGCTGGTCCATATACACACAAATGCACCAGGAAATATGCAGTTTTAACTACCACTCTCTCTCATAAACCTCCATGGAAACTCACTCCTACCTTCTGCCTTCTGGGTGGAGATCGATGTAACAAAAGTCACATGACCCTTCGGGACTCTTCGGCCAGGTTTCCGGATTCATTCGGGAGTGTTTTTTTTTTTTTTTTTTAACCCTCGCCTGGCCCAAATGCAAAAATGAAAATAGACCTAATAATAAATTACAGTAATTGTCCAATATGGTGAATTGTTAGTGTCATGGTGGGTGTTGTCCTTTAAAAGAATAACAGCATATAACATATATCATGAAAATGACAAAAGTTATTCTTTTGATCACATCAGCCTAAAATCAAAGATAGAAATAGTCTCTTTTGGTGACTATGTTCTCAGATTACAACTAATGGAATAATTTGTAGTAAATGTCTTGCTTTACTGAGAGGTCAGTAAAGGTCATCACTGGAACAGTTCAAAAATACACAGGTGTATCAAAGTGGACACGGTCATGCCCACTACAATTATCTTCTGAACCTGCGATGGTCCGTCTCTACAGATAAACGTCCCAGAATGCACTTCACTCCTAAACCTTTCCCCATGGACGCCGTTCTTCATCAGAAGTCGCTGCGGTTGATCTGGTCCTGCTTCATCTGGGACTTTGCCTTTTCGTTTTGTTGCAGGACGTGTTTGGCGAACTCCTTCAGAGCGCCCGCCCCCGCGTTGAGGAGGCAGGTGTACTTTGCAGCGTTGGACGCTTCTTTTTGAGCATCATGGGGCACAGCGCTCAGACCCGCCAGGCGCAGGCAGCTGGCCTCTGATGCGTCGTTGCCTGAAAGAAAATAGTTTGCATTTCAGTACCGTACGGTTCCAGGATCTGACACTGCTGGGAAGAAGAAAAAAAACGTCCCCAAGAGGGGTGTGTGTTGGGCAGCGATATGAGCGCTCAAGTGTATCAGAGGAAAATGTTAATTCAGCCGCAGGAAGCTCAGCAGCCCTGTCAAAATAAAATAAAATAAAAAACAAACAAAAAACGTAAATTAGCCGCTCCTGCGCCCAAAGCGCGAGAAAAAGTAGCGGCTTTTACACCGGAAATTACGGTAAATGAGCTCAAACTGTTTTACCCATGTAGGCCACGTTCTTCCACTCCAGCTTCCTCTTCTCCACGACAGCCTGGACATCGCGCAGTGGCTCGTCTCCCACCTCCAGGACCTCGCAGCCCAACTGATTCTTCAGTTTGTCAGTCAGCGCCTGTGTAACCGGGTCGCTGCTGGAGGACAGCAGCACCACCTGGAGAAAAGAGTCGGAGGTCAGTGAGGGAATGAAGATGAGACGTAGGCCAACATGTTTATACGACCTCCACGTTGTCTTTCTGCAGCATCCGGATCCCTTCAAAGTCTCTGCTGTGGATGCACACCATGTCCTCTCCAGATCCAGACAGGAAGATCTTTCCATCTGTTAAACACCCGGAGATCTTCAGGAACATGAGGGACACCCGCTGACCAAAGTAACCATACCTGTTGGAGGTGAGAACCAGACAAGCCCAAACACATTAATCTGACCAAAGTGGCTAAAATGGTTCTAAGTCAACAGATCATTCACCTGAGAACCCTCTGCTCTGCCTTGGGCCAGTCAATATCCACTTTGATCTCCACGCTGTGCTCCGGCTCCATCTCATAGCAACTCATCTTACCACCCTGGACAGAGTCCAACACAAACATCAGGATGTTACTGAACAGAGAACCTGGCACTTTGGACAACCTCAGAGAAGATTAGGCATGAAATCAGAAACGGAGGAAGATCCGGGGCTGAAGGATTACCTGCAGACATTTCTCTTTCAGGATCAGGTCCCTGGTGAAGATGTAGAACGAGCCGTTCTCGCACACGTCCCCGTCCTGACGATTTTTAAGGTCCAGGTTCTCAGGAAGAGTGCATTCTGTACCTAACAGGAGGAAGAGACTTATTTATGGACCGTGACCTATTTTGCTAACAGAAAAACAAGGCGGAGTCCAATGGTTCACAAGGTTTTAAGCAAAAGTGGTGTATGTAGATGACTCTCAGCTACTACCACACCAAATTCTGTTTTTCAGTGATTTTTAAAGTTTTCAAAACTGAACCCCTCTTGTTTTGTTTTTTTAATTATTTTTTACATTTTTGGGCTCTAGTGGCCTTTATTGTAGAGGGAGAGGGCGAAACGGGTAGAGAGGGGAGAGACACTGCAGAAAGAAGCTCGTCGGGTCTGGGACGTGAACCCGCGACGCCTGCAGAGAGGCCCAGCCTCAGAACATGTGCCGCGTGCTTTATCCACCACACCATAGCGGCGGCACAGAACCCCCTCTTGTTTGATGATGGACCGACCAACAGATGAGGTCAGGCAGGAATCCCCATGGACTATAATGTTTGCAGATGACATTGTGATCTGTGGTGAGAACAGGGAACAGGTGGAAGAGAACTTGGAGAGGTGGAGGTATGCACTTGAAAGAAGAGGAATGAAAGTCAGCCGTAGTAAGACAGAGTACATGTGTGTGAATGAGAGGGAGGCCAGTGGAACAGTGAGGCTACAAGGAGCAGAGGTCACAAAGGTGCAGGACTTCAAGTACTTGGGGTCCACTGTCCAGGAAAATGGGGAATGTGGTAAAGAGGTGAAAAAGAGAGTCCAGGCAGGATGGAGCGGATGGAGAAAAGTTTCAGGAGTGATTTGTGACAAAAAGGTGTCAGCAAAGGTCAAAGGAAAAGTTTACAAGACAGTGGTGAGACCAGCTATGTTGTATGGTCTAGACTAGAGACAGAGACATGTTTGTTTATGTTTGTTTATTGAATTTGTTCTTTTTTTTTTTTTTACAAAAGAAACAATACAAGACAATCCCATAAATGATAATGTACAAAATATAAAAAAATGAAAGGTAGCAGAAAGAAGAATAAATCTTATTATATCTGCCCCTTTTTTCCAACAATCAGATTAAACAATAATAATCTTCAACCAACAGTACAAAATGACTAACTCTTTCTAATTTTCTAACTAATACAATACACATTACGCTATTTCATATATATTTTTTAACACATTCGTTTTGATCATTTTCTTAAATGTAAACATTGACTTGGCATTTTTAACTACATTCTCCAAGCCATTCCATAATCTAATTCCCTGGATTGAGGTAGAACGTCCCTTCAAACTAGTTCTGAATTGTGGTTTTACAAACATCTCTGTCCCCTTAAGATTATAACAACTTTGTCTTTTAACAAAATGCATTTGGATATTTAAAGGTAATGCATTATTTTGAGCCCTACCAAAGGGCCTTACCAAAAAGAAGTATACTTTAAGTATATGTTGTTAAGTACTGTATACTTAAGTATATAAAGTATATGTCTCCAAGTGTACTTTTAAGTATACTTGCAGTTTACTTACAATATACTTTTTGGGGACTAAATTGGCCCATTTTAGTATACTTAAAGTATACTAGTAGTACACTTTTTTATTAGACTTCCAAAGTACTTATAGTGTACTTCAAGTTCATATTTTAGTTTATTGAAGTATACTTAAAGTATACTAGTAGTACACTTTTAATTAGACTTCCAGTGTACTTCAAGTTCATATTTTAGTTTATTGAAGTATACTTAAAGTATAACACTAGTATACTTTTCTTTATACTCCAAATGCACTTGTTATATACTTCTAGTTCATACTTTAGTTTATTACAGTATACTTAAAGTATACCACTAGTACACTTTTTCATATACTTCCAATGCACTTGTTATTTACTTCTAGTTTACAGTTTATTTTATCATTTAAGTTAAATTTTTGAATTTCTAAAACTAATACCATGTTGTCATTGTAATTGTTATGTTACACTTGTAAGTTTGCTTAACAATACTTGCACAATACTATTTATATGCTAAAAATTATTTTTTAAAGTATTCTGAAAGATGTGTTTACAAAGTCATAAAACAAGGTCTTGAGAACTTCAATATTTTTATATAAAATTAAGGTGCAGCTCAAAAACAGGTTACAAAACAGCAGCGTTTAAAACGAATCCCTTCCAAGTTTTAAAAATTGAAAGGAAAAGGTGCAAATTTGCATTTCAAGGTGTAAACATAAAGAGTCAGAGTCAGAGAGTCTTTATTGTCATTTGCACCGCATGTGGTACATGTGATGAAAACGAGATTATGTACACGGGGTCCCAGTTACATCCAACAACAAATGCAAGAGAAAAACAGTAATAACATCTAGAATTAACTAAGAAAAACATCAACTAGTAATACACTAAGCCTAATATAGTGGGAATAAACAGCAGCACGAACATGAGTTTGTATGAGCAGATGGTCACAGATGAACACAGATGAACACAGCAACAAGAAAACAGATCAGCATCAGTATGATGTGATATTTTGCAGTGTTTATTTTTTATTTTATTTTTATTTATTCATGAGTCTAACAGCCTCAGGGTAGAAGCTGTTCCTCAGTCTAGTGGTTCTACACTTGATGCTCCTCAACCTCCGTCCTGAGGGGAGTGGGGCAAAGAGTGAGTGTGCTGGGTGAGTGAGGTCTTTCATGATGCAGGTGGCTCTTTTCCTGCATCTGGAGGTGTAAATGTCTGTGATGGTGGGGAGACTGACTCCAACAGACTTCTGTGCAGCCTTCACCACTCTCTGTAGAGCTTTCCTCTCTTCAACTGTGCAGCCTCCATGCCACACGTTGATGCTGGAGCACAGGACGCTCTCCACTGCACACCTGTAGAACGAGGTGAGAACTGGGCTGCTCAGACCAGCACGTCTCAGCCGTCTGAGGAAGTAGAGTCTCTGATGACCTTTCTTGATCAGGCTGGTGGTGTTGTTGCTCCAGCTGAGGTTATCATTCATGTGTACACCCAAGTATTTGTAGCTGGAGACCACTTCCACTGCAGACCCACCTATTTTCAGTGGGGCATGGGTGTGTTTGTTCCTTCTGAAGTCCACAATCATCTCCTTTGTCTTCTTCACATTCATGTGAAGATTATTCTCTTTGCACCAGCTCTCCAGATGTTCCACCTCCTGTCTGTAGCTGGACTCATCATTGTTTGTGATGCATCCCACCACCGCTGTATCATCTGCAAACTTAACAATATGACAGCCTGGAAGTGTGGCTGTACAATCATATGTGAGCAGAGTGAACAGAAGGGGGCTCAGCACACATCCTTGAGGAGAGCCAGTGCTGAGGGTTATGGTGGAGGAGGAGAAGTTGTGGATCTTCACGGACTGTGGTCTGTCTGTTAAGAAGTCTAGTACCCAGTTACAAATAGAGGGGCTTAGTCCAAGTGTAGATAGTTTGTCTATCAGAGTTTGGGGGATCATGGTGTTGAAGGCAGATGTGAAGTCCACAAAGAGCAGACGCACGTATGAGTCCTTCTGATCCAGGTGGGTGAGAGCAGTGTGGACCACGGAAGAAATGGCGTCCTCTGTTGATCGGTTCTCACGGTATGCGTATTGATGAGGGTCCTCATTGATGTTGACGGTTGCCTTGATGTGGGACATGACCAGTTTCTCAAAACATTTAGCGACTATCGGGGTGAGGGCCACCGGTCTATAGTCATTCAGACCAGTCACTGTGGAGCTCTTTGGGACTGGGATGATGGTCGCGGTCTTCAGGCAGGTGGGAACTGACTCCAGTGCAAGTGAGGTGGTGAAGATGTCAGCCAGCACCTCACAGAGCTGGTCCGCACATTCCTTCAGAACTTTCCCTGGGATGTTGTCTGGTCCGGTTGCTTTATGAGGGTTGATCCTTCTGAGACTACCTCTCACTTCTGCTGCGGTCACCCTGAGATGCTCTTCATCTGGTGATGAGGTGAGTCTGGTGCTAGCTGGTCTGTTTGGATCCAGTCCAGAACACAAAGTCCAGAAAACAATGTAAAAATGTGTGCATTTGCTTAAACAAAGCAAAAATAGTGTCTCCAACTGGAAACTGAAGTCTTTCCTTTTCAGAAGGCATCTTCACATCTTTTGGTGGGGATAAGAAAAAAAAAAACTTCACCGGTAGTTGTTTATGTTGCATTTTTTCTTCTTCTTATGACTCTTCGCACATCTTGCATGGTGGTGTCAGGGAACTTTGGCTTGGTGTAGACTGAAAAAAAAAAAAAAAAAAAAAAAACAGAAATTACTCCAATGTTATGTTATTCTATCATCAGTGTAATTACTCTCACATCAAATATATCCTTAAAATATGTCTCTAGGTTTCACGAGTGATAAACAATAACTTATTATTAAAGGGAACCACAATTACTTTTAAACATTTGACTTTATTTGATAAACTTTTATTTTAACTGTAAAAATACTGTAGGGTGGTTTAGTTTTGTACATTTTTAAAATATATTTTCATGTGTTAAAATATACACATGTTAAAATATACTTTAAAAATTTACAAAACTAAACACCCTACAGTATTTTTACAGTCATTGTTTTACAGTTAAAACAATGACTAATTAAAGTCTAATGTTAAAAGTAATTGTGGTTACCTTTAAAAAAAAAGATATTTTTGATTTAACAACTACAAATAATACCCGTAACCTGCATTTAACTTTGATTGTAAACTGTTTTTTTATTATAGAGCACATAACCAAATCCAATCTAATCCATATGGTATCAGTGAATGGCATTTTTAGGTGATTGTATCAGAATCTGCATCATAAACCGTGAGGAGCATGGAACATTCCAGTAATTTGTTCATAAAACGAGAAAAAACATTAGGAATGTATTTTAGAATGAGTTTTGTCCTAAATTATATACTCACCAAGTATCAAGCTTTGTGTTGTCCAAAGGCTTTGACTCCACATCTTTATGAGCCCCCGATTGCCTCCCAGTCAAACTTCAATTGGCCAATAACTCTCTCCCGTAGACGAGCACTGCAAGATCTCCAACCAGCAAGGCTGAGCTGGTCCGTAGAGACTTCACCTTTCGCCTTGGACTTCTACATCCGGCACAACAGGCACCTGCAAAACACATGGATCTTGTTAACCAAATAATGATTAAACATTCATTTACAGTACAGTATTTGGAAATCTATAGTATATATTCATCTTTGCAATGAATATGTCTAAGCCTATTTTCTATAGCTTTATTGCATACCATCAAGGGGTATCATATCACTTATCTATCATTTATGTGTGCAATCAAAAGATGTAGAAATAAATTGTATTGTAATGATTCCCAAATGGATCAATAACATATAGTATCCATGCATTCAGTTAATTACCATGTCATCAGGGTCAGACAACACTTGAACAGAGATGGGTGGAGCAACAAGTGTACAGCTGGTGTTGAGTGGATGGAAGCAACGCTGAGATCCGATCGCCACATCTTTAGACTTTTTCACAACTGCTGGAAGCTCTGTAAAAGAAAAAGAAAAAACAAGGGGCAAATGAACAAAAATTGTGTGTCACTATACAGTACAGGATGTTGTGAGACCATTCAAAATTTACATTAGTCATTTGTGCAATGAAGAGCTGAGATATAAAGGAGGAACAGGAAGTAGGAGACAAGGCATTCTCCATTTCCACATCTGGTTTTAAAAATCAGTGTCTTAATTGCTTTACTCAAACTACTTAGAAATTACCTCTCAAGGCTAGGTTCTGAGTCCGATCCAGTTGTGTCAGATAGGAGGGGTTGGATTGAAGAGCTGAGAGCAGAGAGGCACAGCTGATCTCTGACAACCTGCAGAGTCTGAATCAAAGAGAACATGTGAGCTGAAGTCTGCAGCTTCCAACAGGATGGAGGAGAAGAGAAGATGGACGAGAGCTCACTGAAGAGTTCACAAACACCTCTCCTTTCCTCCTGTCATATCAATCAAGTGATGCAGCACATGTAGACAGCTGCACTTGTGGCAGTAACATGAAGAAAAGTGAGCGAGACATTTTCTTCTAAACAACATCACTTCATCATTCTCCTTTCTGGCAGCAGTAAAGAGAAGCAGGTGAAGTGTGAGAAAATAAATCAACATCAAGTTATAAAGTTGTATTTTCTTCTTTACTTGTTAAATGCTGACATAAGTGGAGCTCAGGAACTGTTTGGTTCCTCCTCAGCCTCTTGTTTAAGCAGCTACAAAAATGGTAATGTTGCCGAAATACGTATTTAAAGTAAATTAGTATTTCAAGGAGACCACATATAGATCTTTAAAATTTTTATGTTATGTCTGTGTGCTATCTTGACAATATTAATTCATTTTAATACACAAAATAATTCTTAGATAATTAATTATACCCTTTTTAATTCTGCCATTTTTAACTTTCGTTTTGAACGACCGGTTTCTGATACTGAGTTCTGAAGTCCACGCCCTTCAAAGATCTGTTTACGCCCTCTGTAACAGCCAGTATCTGTAATGTGTTGTTGTTTTAAAATTAGCTCTTTTTTATTACTCATTTGACTTACTGTTAGTGCTAGCTTAAGATAACTTACCGAAACCCGTCTGAGCGCGCCGCAATTTGCTGCTCCTTTTAGCATGAGACCACCCGAATCCGATGCTAATGTTAGCTTGTTCCTCTTCCGGTGTTCGCCAGCTCCGCTCGTTGCACGCGGAGATTTTGGGAGTTATCGCTGTTCCAGTCAAGACAACACAAAGTTCACCAAGTGTCTCCCGTAAATTAATCCGTAAGGAGAAGGTCCTCGCTGCTGTGAGGCTGCTTCGAGGCTGCTGTGAGGCTGCTTCGAGGCAGCAGCGAGGCTGTGCTCCGCTCCATCGCGCCAGAAGAGGGTCCCGTTGCCGCGGGTCCCTATGCCGGCGGTCTGCTTGTTTCATTTCTACCGGCTGCGCGTTGGGAGCGATCGCAAATACACTAAAAATTGAACTAAAACATAAAAATAACAATTATACTTTATTTATAAAGCCATTTAAAAAAACACATCTGCAACAAAGTGCTGTACACATGAAATTAAGAACATATTGTAATGACGCCAACACAGCAGACGGAGTCCAGCCAAACGGGGTTTATTCAGAAACAGGGACGAGCTGCTATTACCGAGGCTACAGCTCACGCCTTAACAGAAAACGCGGTACACACGCGAGCGAACACACTGCTAGCTGCCTGCTAACAACAACACACACACCGGGCTCTTCTTCTTCGTCTCTCTTTTTCCGGTCCCTCCTCCCTGCTCCTACCCCTCTCCTGCCCCCACGACCAATCCAACACATGAGGGCGGGGGACAACAGAATCACAACAGCTCAACAGAACACAGTACAGTACAACTGAACAAATACACAGAAATACTTGGACCCAAAGCAGAACCAAACACAGGGTCGTTACACTACCCCCCCACTACTGAGTCCCTCGCCCACGAGGGGACAAACAAAGTCATCAAACCGTCTTGGAGCCCTCCTCGTCCGCTGCGGGCGAGCTCCCAGCGGCGCTACAGGCTCTGGGGCCGGGGCATCATTCGATGTCGGTGATAAGGCTTCTGGGGAGGTTGGCGGACGCACCAGAGACCCTGACCATTGGCCTTCTGGGGACTGAGGTGCAGACCTGCCTTGATAGGGGGCCAACCTGTCCCTGTGCAGAGCTACTCTTCTCCTGTTTTGGGGCATCTGAACTCTGTAGACCACCTCCCCCAGGCGCTCCAACACTCTGCAGGGACCCACCCACTGACTGTCCAGCTTCGGGCACCGTCCCTTCTTCCTACGAGGGTTGTACACCCAGACCAGCTCCCCTGGAGTGAAGTGTCGGCCCTTAGCCCTTACATCATAGTTCCGTTTCTGGCGCATGCCTGCTTGCTCCTGTTGCCTCCGGGCAAACGCATGGGCCGTCTCTAACCTGTCCTGAAGTTTCCGGGCATACTCGGGACCCGCTGGAACATCCGGTGCATCCGGCGGGCGCCCGAAGGACAGTTCGGCTGGTGTGCGCAGCTCCCTCCCCAACATGAGGAGCGATGGGGTGCATGCCGTGGAGTCCTGTACAGCTGAGCGGCATGCCATTAGCACCAGTGGCAGGTGCTCGTCCCAGTCCCGCTGATGCTCTGCTGTGAGGATGGCCAACTGCTGTCCCAGAGTGCGGTGGAGCCTTTCCACTAGGCCGTCGCTCTGGGGATGTAATGGTGTCGTTCTTGTTTTGTGGATGCCAAGGCGGCTGCACATGGTAGAAAACACCCGTGACTCAAAATTTCTCCCCTGGTCACTATGAATACTGTCTGGTACCCCAAACCTGCTAATCAGGCCCCCAACCAAAGCATCTGCCACAGTCTCTGCTTCCTGATCAGGGATGGCGTACGCCTCCGGCCATTTTGTAAAATAGTCTATAGCCGACAGGACATAACAGTTTCCCCTGTCTGAGCGTGGTAGGGGGCCCATGATGTCCACGGCCACTCGTTCCATCGGGGCTCCTACAACAAACTGTTGTAGGCGAGCGTGAGACTGACCCGTCGGCCCCTTCCGTGCCGTGCAGAGGTCACAGCAGCGGCAGAAATCCTCCACATCCCTCCTACACTGGCCCCAATAAAACCCCTGTCGGAGGCGACGGAGAGTTTTTGTGACACCAAAATGTCCAGACCCAGACGCTCCATGCACGCCCTGCAGGACTACGTCTTTCAGGCCTTTTGGGACTACAATTTGCCACCGCTCCTCACCTGTGGAAGGGTTCTTCCATGACCTCTGCAGTACTCCATCTTCCAGTCGCAGAGCCTCAAACTTGGACCACAACCCTTTAGTTGCCAGCGAGAGTCCAGCAACCTCCTCCCACGGCGGCTTCAGTTGCCTCTCCACCCACTGCAACACAGGTTGGATGTCAGGGTCTTGTTCCTGATGGTGCCTCCAGCTGTCCGTGCCAACCACCTGCAGCTCTCTGCAGATCGCCAAGTCACTCTGACCTGATCCTCGATGGTTCCGATGCAGCTGTTCCTCCTCCAACCTCTCCCTCCGGTCACAGTAACTGCACCCCTCTGCAGCGCAAGGCCGGCGGGAGAGGGCATCGGCATTGGCGTGCTTGGCTCCGGCCCGATGAATGACAGAGAAGTTGTAGGATTGCAGCTCCTCCAGCCACCGGGCCACCTGACCCTCAGGTTCTTTAAAAGACATCAGCCACTGGAGGGCAGAGTGATCAGTCCTGATCGTGAATGATAAGCCACACAGGTAGTACTTAAAATGGCGTAGAGAAAGTACCACCGCCAGCAGCTCTCGCCTTGTCACACAGTAGCGCCTCTCAGCTTTGTTAAAGGCCCTGCTGAAATAACCCACCACTCTCTCCCCCTCCTTCCCCAGCTGGGACAGGACCCCCCCAACCCCCACGCCACTTGCATCCGTGTCGAGGATGAAGGGGAGGGAAGGGTCTGCAGGAGCGAGGACTGGGGACTCAGTCAGAGCTTGCCGCAGGCGGTCAAACGCTCCCTGGCACTGTTCAGTCCACACATAGTCTCTGTTCTTCTGGAGTAGTTGGAAAAGGGGGGCTGCTATACTTGCGAACCCCCGCACAAACCTCCTGTAATAAGAAGCCAGTCCCAGGAAGCTTTTAAGATCTCTCTGAGTCGTGGGGGTTGGCCACTCTGCCACCATCTTTACTTTGTCCTCCATTGTGCCGATCCCCTCTCTGCCGACTCGGTGGCCCAGAAACGACACCTCTTGTTGCATAAAGTGACACTTATCTGGGTGGAGTCTCAGGCCCGCAGCTCTAATTCTCTCCAGCACTCTACAGAGTGAGTCCAGAGCCATTGCAAAAGAGGCGCCATGGACCAGTATATCATCCAGATACACCAGACACTCCTGGCGAGGAATGTCAGCCAGCGTCTGGTCCATCAGCCTGGAAAAGGTGGCAGGTGCATTGCACAGTCCAAACGGGAGCACCTTAAACTGCCAGAGTCCCCGCCCCGTACAAAAAGCAGTCTTAGGTCTGGCACTTGTTGCTAGGGGGACCTGGTAATAACCGCTCCGAAGGTCCAGAGACGAGAACCAGTTGGAGCCGGACACCAGGTCTAGTGACTCATCGACCCTAGGCAGTGGATATGAGTCTTTCTCAGTCACCCCGTTCAGTGGTCTGTAATCAACACACAAACGCCACTCTCCATTCTTTTTGGGCACCATGACAACAGCAGACGCCCAGGGACTGTTTGAAGGCTCGATAACATCAGCCTGCAGCATGTCTGACACTGCCCTGTCACATGCTTCCTGACGGGCCAGGGGAAGCCGGCGGGGATGACATTTTATTGGGCGTGCACCTCCCGTCAGGATGTCATGTTCCACCAAACGAGTCCGCCCCACCTGGTCTTCACTTAGGGCAAAAATGTCCTTAAAGTCCATGAGCAGCTGCAACAGTTGTTCCTGCTGCCGAGTGTCTAAACCCCTACAGTTTTCCGCCCAGATCTTCCGCACCAAGGTCACTGCAGCGTCTTCAGTCTCCTGGGGCACCCACACTGGGTGCATAGGGCTCGCAGGTGCGGGAGCCATGGTGGCAGCAATCTGGCTGGGCTGAGGTGGGATGTGCTCGACAGCTGCAATCTGCGGTTCTGTGTAGCGGGCCACAGGACCCGTGGGGGTGTGATCAGGAGCTACGGGCAACAGTGGAATGAGAGGCCCCTCCTTGAAGCTCCATGTCCCCACACCCAAATCCAACTGGCACCCCGCAGCCCTTAAAAAGTCCAGCCCCAATATGCACATGTCCTGCACCTCTGCTACCCACACAGGGTGGGTGATAGATCGGCCACCTACATTAAAAGTCATTGTCCCCCTCCCCTTCATAGGTGCCATGTCCCCAGTGACTGTGCGCAGCTGCACTGTGGTGGGTTGGATCAGAGTCCAGTCCGGTACCATCTCGGGCCTCACTAGTGTTACCGTGGAACCAGTGTCAATCAGGGCCGTGCATGGAAACCCTTCCACTGAGACGGGGACATAACAAAAGTCTCCAACACATGTGCGGCCGACCACCACAACCACGGTCGCTTGGTCGAGGGCGGAGTCAATTTCGGAGGGATTCTGGGCTCGGGCCCCCTGTTCGAGCTGTCGGCCCCCGCCCACTGGCGATGGAGGTGTGGAGGCTACGGTCGGGATCTGCGATTCCTCCCCCCCGCAGACCCCGTGTCGTTTCCCTGCGTCTTGACTGTTTTAGGACACCGCCTCAGGAGGTGTCCCGGTTGGCCACAGCCCCAACAAACGGCCGGGGGTGCGGAGGAGTCCCGCGTCGACTGCAGTGCCACCGCTCGGACCATTTCTGTCAGCTCCGAGACCCAAGCAGGTTTCTCCTGGTTCAGCTCTGCCCCCTCCGCAGATCTGCATGCCGGTGGTTGTCCTCTCAGGTCGTTTCCCGCTGCTACTCCCAGCAAACACTCTCTCTCCACTGCTAAGTCCAATGCATCTTGCAGGGATCGGGGGTGCATCAGTTGAACCTGCACACGCAGCTCCGGTGGTGCCAGGGCTCTGATGAA
This sequence comes from Garcialebias charrua, assembly GCA_038048925.1. Lineage (NCBI taxonomy): Eukaryota > Metazoa > Chordata > Actinopteri > Cyprinodontiformes > Rivulidae > Garcialebias > Garcialebias charrua. The sequence goes on along the minus strand of JBBPBX010065057.1, from coordinate 1,021 downwards.
CTGATCTTTTGCTAGTTCATTCTGGACCCCTGACTGCATGTGTGAATAGGCTCTGCGTGTGAGGCTCTCAATGTCATTAGCCAAAACACGCAGGGGTTCACCTGGCAACCTGCTCCTGTTGCAGAGTTTATTTTTAAAAATGTCTGGTTGCACACATTGTCCAAAACGCCTCTTTAAAGCTCCGACTAGTGCATCATAGTCTTTTCTGTCCTCTGAGCTTAACAATAATAAGCAGTCCAGTGCATCATCTTGTAGGCAGAGAGCCAGCTGCAGGGCTTTATGCTCTGCTGTCCACCTCCCTGCATGAGCCAGCAGCTCAAACTGTGCATGGAAGGCCTCCCAGCTGGACCTACCAGAGTACTTGGGCGTCTTCAACGGGACGGTGACGTTTTGGACGACGTAACTGTCATGGCTGCCGCCATGTGAATCTTTTGGCGCGCTTGGGGAAAATGGCGTCGACGGACCCGCCCCCCCGCCGGTCTTCAGTCCTGCTTCGGCAGCCATGCTCGCTGCAGAGCTGTGCGGAGCAGCCGTCGCCTGAGTTATTTTAGTGAACCCCTCTCTCCGAGCCTCTTCGTCCTCTACTCCCTCCGCTTTAATTTTCACCTGGGCGAGCGCTCCGTCCATGATGCTGATGTCGCGGGTGGAGGCGACGAGCCAGTAGTACTCACTCAGCTCGGTAGCGTTGGTTTACTTCTGACACCAATGTAATGACGCCAACACAGCAGACGGAGTCCAGCCAAACGGGGTTTATTCAGAAACAGGGACGAGCTGCTATTACCGAGGCTACAGCTCACGCCTTAACAGAAAACGCGGTACACACGCGAGCGAACACACTGCTAGCTGCCTGCTAACAACAACACACACACCGGGCTCTTCTTCTTCGTCTCTCTTTTTCCGGTCCCTCCTCCCTGCTCCTACCCCTCTCCTGCCCCCACGACCAATCCAACACATGAGGGCGGGGGACAACAGAATCACAACAGCTCAACAGAACACAGTACAGTACAACTGAACAAATACA
>JBBPBX010065056.1:0-20069 GCA_038048925.1 Garcialebias charrua | reverse complement strand
GTTCGCTCAGCCACGACTGACATGACTTCCTCCTTTTGATCTTCAGCGGAGCAACAGAGTTCAGAATGTCAGAGCACGTGGAACTAAAAAGTTCAGTAAACTCATCCACGCTGGACACAGAGCAGAACTGAAGGTTGCAGCAGGAGACAGAGTCATTAAAACCAGTGGAGAAGCGCAGCGCAGTGTTTGAATTAATTGCGCGTGCAGAACACACAGATGGTCCAGCCCGTTCCTTCCTGCCAGAGACCACCGCAGTGAACAGAACTGGTAGATGGTCTGATAAAAGACTCCCACAGATTTCCACGGATGATATATTTATCCCATAGGATAGCACGAGATCGAGCGTGTGCCCTTTCTCATGCGTGGCGGCTGTGACGGACTGCGTGAGATTAAAAGAGTCAATAATGTTCATAAAATCTTTGACCAGAGGTCCAGCCTCACTGTCCACGTGCAAATTGAAATCGCCCGTTATTAAAATTTGGTCATAACGTAGCATAAGTCCCGTCATAAAATCAGTAAAATCTTTAATAAAATCCTTGCTGTATTTAGGCGGCCGGTAGATTGTGGCGCAGAGTAAAAGTGGAGAGAAGTGTATCTCCAACATCTGAAGTTCAAAACTGATAAAAATGAGTGGGGATCTGCCGACATTTAAAACTGGATTTAAAAACAGAAGCTAATCCACCTCCTTTACCTGTGGTCCGAGGAGAGCTGAAGAAAGCGCAGTCAGGAGGGAGAAGTTCAGAAAATGGAGCTGATTCACCAACATGAATCCAAGTTTCTATCAAGAACATAAAATCCAGTTTTTTGGAGGTAAAAAAGTCATTCAGAATAAATCAAAAAAGGCGTTCAATACAGGATCAACTGGACTTTATTTGTTGCAGAAAACGTTTCGACTTCTGTCCAGAAGTCTTTTTCAATTCTGAATGGAAGCTGTGAGAACGAGAAGTTTTATACAGGCTTACAAGTCACGCACCAACATATGAAATTGGAAACTGAAATAACACCACAAATTAACTAACATGCCCATTCTATTTAAATTGACAAAACGACACATCCCAGCTTAACAAAAGGGGGTTTGTAACACATACATGTAAATTGAAAGATCACACCTTAACAGTAGGAGGTTCCCTTGAGGTCTCTGTTAGAAGACACAAAACTGTATGTAAATTGACAAACAACACCTCCCAAACAACAACAGAGGCTACTCAGAGAACTTTGTTAGTCTAATTTACAGACAAGGCATCCCTGCTCCCATCCGGTGTAAAACGTTTCGGAATCAAATCCAAAACTGAGTTATAGGTCTTAGACAGTTGAAATCTCAGACCTCCTCCTCTGTTAAGAGAAGGTTTTTCTCTCTTAACATACACAGCTTCCTTTACCCCCCTCTCAAACCATCTGTGTTCTCGGTCCAAAATTTGAACATTCTGGTCCTCAAAGGAGTGTCCCTTGTCCGTGAGGTGGAGGTGAACGGCTGAGTTTTGTCCAGAGGAGGTTGCTCTCCTATGTTGAGACATTCTTTTGTGGATAGGTTGTTTCGTTTCTCCGATGTAACGGTCTGAGCAGACTTCGCTGCACTGGACTGCATAAACCTCCAGTGCAGCGAAGTCTGCTCAGACCGTTACATCGGAGAAACGAAACAACCTATCCACAAAAGAATGTCTCAACATAGGAGAGCAACCTCCTCTGGACAAAACTCAGCCGTTCACCTCCACCTCACGGACAAGGGACACTCCTTTGAGGACCAGAATGTTCAAATTTTGGACCGAGAACACAGATGGTTTGAGAGGGGGGTAAAGGAAGCTGTGTATGTTAAGAGAGAAAAACCTTCTCTTAACAGAGGAGGAGGTCTGAGATTTCAACTGTCTAAGACCTATAACTCAGTTTTGGATTTGATTCCGAAACGTTTTACACCGGATGGGAGCAGGGATGCCTTGTCTGTAAATTAGACTAACAAAGTTCTCTGAGTAGCCTCTGTTGTTGTTTGGGAGGTGTTGTTTGTCAATTTACATACAGTTTTGTGTCTTCTAACAGAGACCTCAAGGGAACCTCCTACTGTTAAGGTGTGATCTTTCAATTTACATGTATGTGTTACAAACCCCCTTTTGTTAAGCTGGGATGTGTCGTTTTGTCAATTTAAATAGAATGGGCATGTTAGTTAATTTGTGGTGTTATTTCAGTTTCCAATTTCATATGTTGGTGCGTGACTTGTAAGCCTGTATAAAACTTCTCGTTCTCACAGCTTCCATTCAGAATTGAAAAAGACTTCTGGACAGAAGTCGAAACGTTTTCTGCAACAAATAAAGTCCAGTTGATCCTGTATTGAACGCCTTTTTTGATTTCATCATGTCCTGGACGACTGAGAATCTTCACCAGCACATTCAGAATAAAATGAAAAGAAAAAGGCTCAAGAAAAGAAAAAGGCTCAAGAGTCCACAGAAAGTTGAACAGTTTGGGATTTTATAATGAAATAAATACAGGAACTAGTGGTGGCTGTATCGGGCCCGATACCAGTATTTTTACAAGTATTCTTGCTAGTAAAAAATGCCCCGATACGTATATACTGGGTGGCGCCATTTTCGCTGTGCAAGCGACGGAAGGTTAAAAAAAGTAGTTTGGAGCTATTTTAAGATAAACCCAGATGATATTGAAAAGCAGACTGTGCTCAGCTGAACTGTCCAGAGGAGCGGCGAACAGCAGCCGTTTCAACACAGTTCAATTAAACACCTGAAGATGAAACACAAGGTGGAGTTCAGTTTGCTGCTGCTAGCAGCTCATCACAACCAACGTTGCAGCAAGTTCTCCAGAATAGAGTTGCATTCAGGCCCAAAAACTCCAACCCGACCAGGCCCCAGCCTGTAGCTATCATGTCCGAACCCCACCCGACCCAACAAATTATGATTAATTAATACAGGTCCAAACTCAACTCCCCCATTTTTAATTAAGCTTTGACTGCTTATATAGGTTTTATATAATATATAATAATAATAATCATTTTATTTAAAAGCGCCTTTCAGGACACCCAAGGACACTTAACAAACCAACACAGTGTAATACAGAGCAAACATTATCAGCGACAAATTGAAATATAAAATACATAAAGGATATAAAATGGATAAAAATACATTTAGTAAAGTTAGTGATAAGCTAGTCTAAAGAGATGTGTTTTCAGGGCAGTCTTGAACAGAGAAAGGGAGGTGGTGTTTCGAAGGTCTGGCGGTAGAGCGTTCCAGAGGTGAGGGGCAGAGCAGGTGAAGGCCCTGCTCCCCATGGTGGAGAGGCGGGCAGAGGGTACATGGAGATGTAGTGAAGAGGAGGATCTGAGAGAGCGTGATGGGATGGAGATTTGTAGGAGGTCAGATAGATAAGGAGGGGCAAGGTTGTGGATAGCTTTGAACGTGAGGAGTAGAATTTTGAAGATGATGCGTGATTTAACCGGGAGCCAGTGGAGCTGCTGCAGGACAGGAGTGATGTGGTTATAGTAGGAGGTTTGAGTGATGACACGGGCAGCTGAGTTCTGGACCATCTGTAACTTGTGGAGAGATTTGTTGGGGAGGCCGTAGAGAAGGGAGTTGCAGTAGTCAATACGGGAAGTCACAAGACTGTGCACCAGGATGGCTGTGGAGCGGGGTGTGAGAGAAGGACGGAGACGGTTAATATTACGGAGGTGGAAATAGGCAGACCGAGTAATATTGTTGATGTGTGAAGTGAAGGAAAGAGTGGTGTCGAGGATGACACCGAGGCTCTTGACCTGAGGGGAGGGGGATAGCAGAGAGTTGTTAAGGGGGACGAGAAGATGTTCTGATTTTGAAATAGAGTTTTTGGTACCGACGAGAATGACTTCTGTTTTGTTGCTGTTTAGTTGAAGGAAATTGTTAGAAAACCAGTGATTTAGCTCGTTGAGACAGTCGGTGAGGATGGAGGGAGGGTGGGTGGAGTTAGGTTTTGATGACAAGTAGAGCTGCGTGTCATCAGCATAGCAGTGGAAATGGACGCCGTGTTTGCGGAAGATGTGGCCTAGAGGAAGGAGGTAAATGATGAAGAGGAGGGGTCCGAGGACAGAGCCTTGGGGGACACCCGTGGAGACATGGGAAGACTGGGAACGGAAGGATTTAAGCTGAATGAATTGGGTGCGGTCAGAGAGATAGGAGGTGAACCAGTCTAACGGGGTACCTGAGATGCCAATGGAGGTTAGTCTGTTGAGGAGGATAGAATGACAGATGGTGTCGAAGGCAGAGCTTAGATCAAGAAGAATGAGGATGGACAGAAGACCAGAGTCAGCAGCAAGAAGGAGGTCGTTAGTAATTTTTACTAGGGCTGTTTCGGTGCTATGGTGGGGGCGAAATCCAGATTGAAACTCTTCATAAATGTTGTTGTTGGACAGGTGAGAGTGAAGTTGACTAGCAACAGTTTTTTCAAGGATCTTGGAGATGAAGGGCAGATTGGAGATCGTTTTAACAGTTGGCGGACGTGCGCGGCCCAGGGGGCAGAAGATCAGAGCTGAGGGGGTGTTTGTCCTTTCATGGCCATCAAAGCGCATTAAATCCCTGCTTCTGCCTGCATTCTGCATGATTCAGACATGGACCCTGCTCTGACATGTCAGGTATTGTTTGGGTCGTCTGCCTTGCGCATCCGCTGAGAGCAGTGGCTGAATGAACGTCCATTTGGGTGATGGATCACTGGCAGGAGTCCATCAGAAGCTTAACTGAACTTTTATATCTTTCAAGGCCAGTCAGCACGCGGTCAAATGGCAGCGTGCAGCTGGTGATATTATGGCAAGCCATGTTGCCATATAATTGGATTGTCAGCCACATGCGTCTGCTGACGCAATCAAAAGCCCGACACCAACCCGGCCTGCACATTAAGCACATTATTATGGACTTTTTTTTAAAGAACTTTATTTAAGTAAAACAATTATACATCAAAACAAGAGAATGAAGTATACAACACAATATAACAACGCACCCCCCCAAAACAAAGGTTCCGCTTCGTCATCACCGCTCCTCAGAAAAACACTATAAAAATGCAGGCATATTAACTTGCCGAACCGCAAACCAAATATAACATATATTTGAACATAGGATCAGTTGCACATGGAAATACTTTACATTCATAAGAAAACCAAATATTGTGGTGACATTTTCAGGTGCACCACACGCTCCCCAACTTAAAAGGTGGCTCCCGACACTTTAACGCCAGTGATAACATTTCACAAAATATTAACAACTTGGTTCTTGTCACAGGAACCTCACTCAAAAGAACCTTTCCCTTCAGTGTACACATCTCAGTATACCAAATTATAAGGCACTGCAAAAGGCATTGTCGTTGCATAAGGCACAGTCTGTTGAGTATAAAATTGCTCTTGTACAGGTTGCATTACCCATAATGGTGAAGCTTGTAACCCACACAGTCCAACATGACCTATGACCCCTTGTGGCTGATAGGAGGGCTGACCCATAGTGTTGTAGGTGAATGTCTGAGGTGGTCTCCTTGCTCGCGTAGACCTCCTGAGAAATTCCTCCTGAGTTGGTACTCGCTCCTCTCGCTCAATTTCAGGTTCAACCTGTTCAGTGTCTCTTCCCAGTTCTTGTTCTCTTTGTGCATCGTCCGTTTCACCGTTTTGGACCAGTTCATTTTCAGCTGGATGCTGAAAATGTTCATCTACAGTGTTCAGTTGAGAGTCCCTCTGTTGGTCCACGGGTGTGAAAACTTGGCTCGACACTGGATGAGTTTGGGTGACTGGTTCCTGTAGTCTTGTTGACGCAGGTACTCTGAGCCAATAACGCATCCTGGAGTCACTCTCAGAATCTGATGAGTCGCTGTCTCGATTACTTTGGCTTGGAGTGACACGGTGGCCTCTGACTCTGCTCCTGATGGGTGCTTTATCTTTTCTTTTTTTTCTTCTTTTTTTTTATTTTTCAGTTATTAAACATTTACATCAACATTTTTCATCGCTTGCTTCACAGACAAAAGTTATTGGTATAGTTTAACCAAATCTATCACATTTATGCATGGTTAATTTTCTTGTCTGTATGGCTTTGCGTGGAATGTCTTTCGGTCTCTATCCATGAACTTAAAATAAACACATATGAAAAGGTAAAATAATATGAACAAAAAATCAGTGTCGGAGAGTGTTGTAGCAGCAAGTGTGGCAATGCATGAAATCTGTGAGTCAGCAAAACGTTACATAAAATCGTTGTATTTTGTTTATGAAATATAAATTAAACTCTGTTGGCATTCTTTCTTATTAGGTTGTTTCTAGAATAAAAGAATAAGACTAAAAAATAATAATAAAAACAATAATTTGCATGTACCAGTATATCCATATGCACATACCCACATTCACATTTTCACATGTACACATATATATGTGTATATATATGCACATATACGCACCTTTATATACGTACGTACATACATATGCCTACACACCTATACACACCTTCATATTCCTATATAATAATAATATAATAGAAAAGAAAATAATAATAAAAATAATGATTATTTTTCTTATATTTTTCTCCTTAAAAAAAAAAAAAGTTTTCTATGTTACTTACATACACATGCGTACAGATATGTGTACATATGTGCATTTACATATATACACACATGCATAAGATAAAGAATAACAAATAAATAAATTCCTACTTTATTTCTGGCATATATTGTATGAGAAATTTTTCCCAACTGTTCCAATGTTTATGAAAAGAGTCTATTTTTAGATTGAGTGTAAAAGTTATTTTTTCCATTTTGTAAATATCTGTCACTAATTGGGCCCATTCTCTATCTGTAGGTTCTGTCTGTACCATCCATTTTTTTGTAATTGTTTTTTTCCCGGCGGTTATAAGTATATTCCATAAATATCCATCAATTGATCGCATTTTTGCGGTTCTGCATCCTAAAAACATCGTTTTAAAGTTTGATGGAATGTCGATTTGAAAAATTTGATTAAGTGCAACATTTATAGCAGCCCAATATCTTTGGAGAATATTACACTCCCAAAAAATATGATAGTGATGCGCTTTCTGACAACCACATTTTCTCCAGCATTGTCCATTCCCTTGTGAGAAATGGGCGCTTTGACTTGGGGTGATGAAATAACGTGATAAACATTTCCAACCATATTCTTTCCACATGTGGGATTTTGTGCACCTCCATTGTGCTACACATGTTTGTTCCCATTCTTTGTCAGTTATATCATAACCTGATTCCTTTTCCCATTTATTTTTAATATATTGTGTGGAGTGGACATTAAAATTTGATAAGATTTTATAAGTTTTTGAAATTAATCCATCTGGTAGTTTGGATTCATAAGATTTTATTATTAATTCAATCAATGGGTTGCACTCATCTGTGTTTTGGTTGATTTCCTGGTTGTAGTAACTTCTTACTTGTAGATATCTATAAAAATCTTCTTTTTCCAAGTTATATTTTTCTTGCAATTTATTAAAGCTTTCAAATTTATTATCTTTCACCATCTGAAAGATGACTTTTATACCTTTTGTGATCCAGGATTTGAATCTGGAGTCAACGTTGTTTGGTAGAAAGCTTTTATCATATGCTATCCAATTTAATACCTTGATTTCTTTGTTTAATTTATTTGTTTTTACAACTTCTTTCCATGTTGTTAATGTTGATTTAATCCATTTATTTTCCAGTTCGTCCATCAGATCAAGCCGTTTAGTGTCAGCCAGTATTGCCTGCAGAGGGATGTCTGAGAGTGAATTGCATTCTATTTCCTTCCACTTTGCTACATAAGCTGGATCGCACCAATATAGTAGTGTTCTAATTTGAGCGGAGATGAAATAGTTTTTGAGACTTGGGAGGCCCCATCCTCCTCTATCCTTTGTTAATTGTAATGTTTTGTAACGGATGCGAGGTCTTTTGCCATTCCATATAAATCTGGATATATCTTTGTCCCATTCATTAAAATATTTGTTTGGAATATTTATTGGTAAAGTTTGAAAAAGATAAAGGAACCTTGAAATTACATTCATCCTTATGGTTTCTATTCTTGCTGTTAGACTCAAATGTGGAATAAGATTCCATTTTCCCAGGTCTTTTTTAACAGCTGAGTAGAGGTGACTGTAATTTATGTCCATTATTTTATTAATATCCTTATGTAGTATTACTCCTAGGTATCTAAAGGATTCGGTGTTCCATTTAAGAGGGAATTTCTTTTTAAATTCTTTGGGTGGATTCCAGTATGAGATAGTCTCGGTTTTTCCTACATTTAATTTATATCCTGATAAATTGCCTATTGTTTCTAAACTGTTCATCAACTCTGGTATTGAATTTTCTGGGTCGGCTAAAAACAAAATTATATCATCTGCATAACATGCAATTTTGTGCTCTTTTTTGTTAATTGTGATTCCTCTGATTGTTTTTGTTTGTCTAATATGTTGGGCTAAAGGCTCCAGGTATAGAGCAAAAAGTAGTGGGGACCAAGCACACCCTTGTCTTACTCCTCGCTCCAGTGTAAGTGAATCTGTTAGATAACCGTTTATCTTTATTTTAGAGGTTGGTTTATTATAAAGTTCCTTTATATTATTTATTATTAGGTCACTTAGTTTAAATTTCTTTAGCACCTTAAACAGATAAGACCAATCAACTGAGTCAAACGCCTTTTCAGCATCCAGACTAATGATCATTGACTTTTCTCTTTGTTTTTGTATGTGGCTCATTATTTGCAGGGTACGTCTAATATTATCCTGGGTTTGCCTTTTATTAATAAATCCTGTTTGATCGTTATTTATCAGATGGGGTATAATATTCTCCATCCGTTTTGACATTATTGAGGTGTAAATACGATAGTCCACATTGAGTATTGAGATTGGTCTGAATGACCCACATTCTAATCTGTCCTTTTGTTCTTTAGGTATAAGTGATATAATGGCTTCTTTCCAGCTCGGAGGGATCTGTGTCTTTTTAAGTGCCCAGTTGAAAGTTTTTAGAAGTAGCGGTGTGAGTTCTTCTTTAAAAGTTTTATACCATTCGGAGCTGAAACCATCATTTCCTGGGGATTTATTATTCTTTAGATTCTTGATTGCATTTTGTATTTCAGTTTTGGTTATTTCAGCCCCGAGTTTATTATTTTCCTCCTCAGTCATTTGTGGGAGATCAAGTGTATTAAGAAATAAGTCAACATCCTTCTCCTCTGCCCTTGTTATTTTAGAGAATAGTTTTTTATAAAATGATTCAAAGGTTGATAATATTTCCTCCTGTTTAGTCTTTATTGTGTTAGTATGATTGTCTCGAATTTTAAAAATGGTCCTATCTGTTTGTTGTTTCTTAAGTTTCCAGGCTAATAACTTAGAAAATTTTGCACCACTCTCATAATACCTTTGTTTTGTGAAAAACATATTTTTTATTATTTCCTGAGTAGTCAATTCATTAATATCATTTCTTATCTTTCTAATTTCTTGTAATATTTGTTGACTTTTATTCTGAACGTGTCTATGTTCCAGCTCTTTTAACTTTTCTTGCAACTCTTGTAGTTTTTTCTGTCTTTGTTTCTTTTTGACTGCTAGTCAAACAACAAAAACAAACAAAAAAAAACATTCTTAATGCCTTTGCCATAATTATTTGGACATGGGGTGGAAGCCTGCTATGTATTTCACAGAAGAAGATTAGAGTCACAGTCCTTTTTTTCTTCTTCCTTAATTCTGACTATTTTCCCCATAATAACATCAGAATTCTGACTTTAATCAAAATTCTGAGATTAAAGTCAGAATTTTGTAAAATAAAAATAAAATGCACAGTGGCCCTAATCCTCTTCCATAGTATTTATACTACTGTAGCTGGCATAGGTATTATGCATTATTATGTAAAAGATAGTCTTAGTGGCATGAGCAGCTGTGCTCTATTCACATAAATAGGGATGTATAAATGTGTACACGAACATGCACATGCATGTTCCAAAAATCTGAATAGTTTTGTGCGTACGCTAATGTTCTAGATAAAAGCTTGGCAGTCTTTCATACATGAAGCCCCTGATCAGAAGACGTTCCCTGTCAGATCCTGTGGGCTTGTCTCATGTCCTTCATACTTGTTCTTCTTCCTGCAGGAATGTTATATTGAAGATTCTGCTGCAATATCAATATTTTTATGCTCAATATGTTTCGTTAATTTGTTGAAAAATCTTGTAAAAATATTCAAATTGTTAGTATCTTTATTAAAAGAAATTGCAGCAAGATTAAAAAAACAATAAGCAGAAAAAAGTGACTATTAGCAGCATCAACACCGTCCCTCCACAGGGACCTTAAAACAGTTTTTGTTAGGGTTGTTTCTGCTGCATTTCCCTCCAGCTCTTCCATAGCAGCAGGTCACGACTCTTTCCGAAGGCAACAAGCCAACGAGGCAACCGGTATCCATTAAACTGACCCACGCCGTCATCTCGGCCCATCGCTAGCAACATGGTGACGTAACCTAGCAACCAGAAAAAACATCTGTAGGCAACAGAGACGGTTAACCAGCAACCAAACGCACGTGCTTACGTACCTGTCTGATACATCGTCAACTCCTTCCCGATCAGGCTGTTGATGATGTTGGTGACAGCGACGGCAGCGTGGAGGCCGGCGTGGTACGCCAATTTTGGTTCTTTGACATCAGCGCAGTCACCCACGGCATAGATGTTGGCGAAGCCCTCAACCTGCAGGTGCTCGTTCACCTTCAGCGCTCCGTTTTCTGCCAGACTGTCAGCTGCCAGCAAAAACACATCACTGATCAATCGACAGCCCATCCCCTTTCAGACTCTTCTAAATGTTTATGGTTAATATACAAGCATCTGTAGCATCTTAGCTAGTGCGTCTGCATTGTGCGTAGTAAATAGGTTTTTAACTAGTAAGGTGCACACTTGGTAAATGGTAAATGGAGCTTAATAATAATAATAATAATAATAATGAATTTAATTTATAACGCACTTTTCATTAATGAAAATCTCAAAGTGCTACAAAGTGCAACAAAATTAAAGGTCAAATAAAACAAATAAAATCAATAATAGTATCAACTAAGATCAAAGATAGAATCATGAGGAGGCAGAGTAGGCTCGCTTAAAAAGAAAGGTCTTCAGGCCGCTTTTAAAGTCAACCAGTGACTGTGGAGCTCTCAGGCAGTCAGGAAGAGAGTTCCATAGGCGGGGGGCAGCCACACTGAAAGCCCGGTCTCCCATGGTCCTCAAATTGGTTCTCGGAATGTGAAGGAGATTACTGTTCTGTGACCGTAGAGACCGGGTGGATGAATATTTAACAAGAATGTCCTTTAGATAATCTGGTGAAGTTCCGTGTAAGCATTGATGTGTAATGAGAGCAGTTTTGTACTGAATTCTGTAGGTGACAGGAAGCCAATGAAGGTTATGGAGAATGGGCGTAATATGTTCAAATTTACGAACTCTCAACAAAATCCTTGCTGCACTGTTTTGAATATATTGAAGCTTCTGAAGGTATTTACCAGGGATTCCAATAAACAGGGAGTTGCAGTAGTCGAGTCTGGAGGAGACAAAAGCATGGATGAGCTTCTCAGCATCAGAAAAAGTTAGGGATGGGCAAAGTCTGGAGATGTTTCGAAGATGGAAGAAGCAGGTTTTAAACAGAAACTTAATGTGATTTTCGAATGTAAGATGAGAGTCCATTTTTATTCCAAGATTTGTAACAGAGGTGGAGAGGGGGATGTCTTGTCCAGAAAAGGAAATTGTTGTTATAGTTGATGTTTGTACCTGGTGAGGGGTGCCAATCAGTATGGCCTCAGTCTTGGAGCAGTTTAATTGAAGAAAGTTCTGATTCATCCATGCCCTTATTTCCTCCAGGCAGGTAGAGAGGGCAGTGAGAGAAGATGGAGATGACAATGGGGAAGATGAGGATGTTCCAGTCCTGATGTAAAGCTGTGTATCGTCGGCATAACAGTGAAAAGAAATGTTGAACTGATTAATAATTTGACCTAAAGGCAGCATGTAAAGGGAAAATAGCAGGGGCCCCAAAACTGACCCCTGAGGAACACCACAGGAGACACAGACTGTCTGGGACGTGGCGTTGCCAAGACTAACACATTCCAGCCTATTGGAGAGGAAAGATTTGAACCAGTCCAGGACAGTGTCACAGAGACCGACCTCCACATGAAGACGGTGGAGGAGGATACTATGGTCCACAGTGTCGAAAGCTGCAGTGAGGTCAAGGAGGACAAGGATGGAGGGAGAACCAGTGTCAGCAGCCATGAGGACATCATTGGTAACTCTCAGCAATGCAGTCTCAGTACTGTGAGCTGCTCTAAAGCCAGACTGGAATTTCTCATATACTGTATAGAGTGTTGCTGTAGGTGGTCCTGCAGCTGAGAAGCAACTGCTTTTTCCAGCACTTTAGACAGAAATGGGAGGTGGGAAATTGGGCGGTAATTAGAAAAAATGTCAGGATCTAAATTAGATTTTTTTTAGAAGAGGCCTAATGATGGCAGTTTTTAGAGGTAGTGGAACATGACCAGATTGTAGAGACTTATTTATTATTTGTGTGATTAATGGGCTTATTGCAGAGTTATTGGATTTTATGAGAGACGAGGGGAAAGGATCCAGGGCGCAGGATGAAGGCTTCATTTTCTTGATGATGGCCTCCACCTCACTCTGAACAACTTCATCAAAGCTGCTCAGGGTCCCAGAATGCAGACGGGTAGATGGCACACGAAGATCAGGGAGGTTGCTTACTTATATAGCGCTTTCCAGCCCCCTTTTGAGGGGCCCCAAAGCGCTTCACAATACCAACCATCCACCCATTCATACACCGGTAGCGGTAGACTGCCATGCAAGGCGCTGCCTGACCTACCGGAAGCAACTCGGGGTTAAGTGTCTTGCCCAGGGACACAACGAGGTATGCCGTGACCGGGGATCGAACCCGAGACCTTCTGGTCCTGAGCCGGCTGCCCTGCCTCTACACCATCTCGGCCCCCACTTGGATATCTAAAAGGCATCACAGACCTGTTATTGCTCATTTGGCCATTGTAAAGTGGCACATGTCAAACTGTGTCAAGTGCTCAGTCTAAACTGATGTGATCCGGTCTGAACAGAGCAGCAGGTGGAGAGTTTGACACCTGTCTGTGATGAAAGCGCTGAAAAATTACAGCTCAATGCTTTCAGCCATTTTGGAAACCCGTTCACAAATACCAATCACAATTTTGGCACAACGCAATGAGATACTGATTAACAAGAGATAAATATATTAATGTCTGGTATTTGTTTGTTCTACTTTTCCAACAAGCTGATCAGAACCAACTTTCAGTAGAAAAAATAAAAATATAAATAACAATATAAAACTAGAGAAATTGCATTTTTGCAGTAAATGCAGTATGAATGCTTATTGCTGAAGAACTTGCTGAAAATCTGCTGAAATTAACTTAAAAAACATGCATAAACATATCTGAAATAAAGAACAAATCTAAATTGGAAGAAGAAAGCAGAACAAAACACATATTTGCTGGATTTGGTTTAAACAAGCAGAAATGAGCACAAAAAATAGTAAATTAGTTTTAAAAAGGTTGAAATTAGCAAAAAGTAGCTGAAAAGTAGAACAAAGCTTAAAACACCAGAAGAAAGTGAAGAGAGCACAGTTGTGCCCAACTAGGCTGAAAGGAGCAGAAATGAGCACAAAATAGTGGAAAGTATCTGAAAAAAGCCGAAATTTGCATAAAACAGCTGAATACGGTAGTAGCTAAAATACATAAATAAATAAAAAATAATAAAAAACACAGAAATAAGCTTAAAGGAATGGGAGAGCGCACATTTTTGTTGAATTAGGATGAAAAAAGTTTAAAAGGAGTGCCAAAAATGTAAAATTAGCTGAAAATGCAGAAATTAGTATAAACAGCTAAAAAATAGTAGCTGAAATAGCAGCAAAAGCTGAAACTAGCAGAAATAAGCTGAAAGGAGTATAATAAACTGAGATTAGCAGAAAGTAGTTGGAAGAAGCTCAAAAATATTGCTGTTATCAGAAATAATCTGAAAGGAGCACAAAACAGCTGAAATTAGCCGAAATAAATGTTTAAATTTGCAGAAGGAAGCTGAAAGAAGCAGAACCAGAACAAAATGTGAAAGGATCAGTAAAAGGTTGTAAACACATCTAAAGATTTGAAGAATGTAAAATGAGCTCAATTCATTTCCTGTGAGGAAAAAAATGCCAGAAAAGGCTAAATATTTCAAAAATCTAAAGTTGCACCAATAGCAAAAGTCATAACACCTTTGTCCTGAAATAGCTGAACGTTTTGATTTATGATTTGTTGCAATACTGTAGTGCGAAAATTGTGGAACGAGACAGATGCCGGAAAACGCACAGAAGAAAACAGGATCATAGGCGTTCACAGAACAAATCACTGCCCTCTGGTGGTCAGAGAGTGAAACTGCAGCTGTAAAGTTGTCTTCAAGCAGAGGGAGCTGCAGGTGTTGAGACTCACGGATGCTGGAGGCGTAGGCTGCAGAGTTGACCTTCAGTCCGGCGCAGCAGACGATCAGTTCTGTGGTCAGCGTTTCTCCTTTATCCGTCTTCACCTCCGTGTTCTTCTGGGTCACGTTCAGCCGAAGCTCCGACAGGTTAGCCACTTTCTGTCCTGAGACGCACACGCAGCAGAAGCAGTTTTGTCAAACTGCTGCCTGGACACACCTGTCCACAGGTACAAACATGTCATACCCAGCAGCAGCTCCACTCCTTTCTCCAGCAGAACCTCTTTGGCCTGCTGTCTGACGCTGGGCAGCAGCTCTGTGTCAGCCAGCCCGGTCCTGGAGTGGATCAGAACCACCTGGGTAAAAACAAATACAAGTGAACAAAGCAGAGGATTACGGAGCTGCAGGTTGTCTGAGTGGAGAAACATGAGGGGAGCTTCTCTGCAGCGACCAAACAGCAGCAGGGGTCAAAGGTCACAGATCAGTTTGCTGTCACCTTTTTGTCTGGATACTCCGTCTTGATCTCAGCAGCCATCTCCAGACCGGTCGCACCGCCTCCGACAACCAACACAGAGTCTGCTGCCTGGAACTACACACACACACACACACACACACACACACACACACACACACACATATACACACACATACACACANCCAGACCGGTCGCACCGCCTCCGACAACCAACACAGAGTCTGCTGCCTGGAACTACACACACACACACACACACACACAGATTAGTTTCCTGGAGCCTAACCAGCTGCTTCATGCAGATCGTACCTGCGTGACCAAGTCCTGGTAGGTCTGGATGGCGGTCTGATACGACGCCTCTGTGTTGAACCTCCCGGGTAAGGGTCCGTCCGATCCAGTACACAGGATGAGGTGGGAGTACGAGATTTCCTGCAGTACCAAGAAGCAAATGCCACACATCAGCTGAAATGAGCCTTCACAAACAAGCAGCTTCAATTTCCAGCAGGTGGCAGCAGAACCACTTTAATCAGCATTTTATTTGGCAGAAGAAAGCAAATAAAGTCCAGTTGTTTCTGTATTGAAGCCTTTTTTGATTTTATCATGTCCTGGATGACTGAGAATCTTCACCAGCACACTTTAATCAGCTAACGATCCAATGTGGGTCTGTCCATAGATATTATATAAATACATATGGGTCTGTCGGTCCTCTGAACCAGGAAGGAAATGATGTCTGCCCATTGAACTTTTTGATTTTGTTCTTACCTGGAAGTTCATCCAAAGGACTGTCTGAAAACTCAGCAGCTATAGTGGGTAGAAAAAGTATTCACCTCCTCGAAACTCTTGTCTAATTTGTTTCATTTTGACCTGGAATTTAAATAGATTTTCTTCTGTCGCTTATAAATAATGGAACAGCACAGAACGTTGTTTTTATTAAGTTAACACCAAAGTCCATGATCAATAATCCAGGTATTAAATGGTCATCTGGGCAGTTTCTTTTTTTGTGTGCTGAGACGTTTCGCCTTCCATCCAGCACCAAAAAAAAGAAACCGTCTAATAGGCCTGTCGCAATAAACAACAAATCGATTAATCACATGATAAAAGACAGATGTCATTATGTATGTAAATGATTTGGCAAAGGTGTCTGGTATTCTAAGGTGTGTTCTTTTTGCCAATGATACCACCTTCTTTTTTTTTTGGTAATGATTTGAAACAAATGTTTGAGTCGTTAAATAAGGAGATCTTAATATTACAAACTTGGTTTAGGTTAAATAAGTTATCATTAAATTTAGATAAGACTAACTATATGTTATTTAGCACAAAAAAACTGATACATTTTCTATCAAAATTGATGGTGTTGAACTAAGTAGAGTGGATGAGGTGAAGATTTGGGGTATAATTGTTGAAAGATTGTCGTGGAAACAGCATGTAAATTCTGTTAAAACTAGGTTATCTAAATCTATTGCTGTGTTGTATAAACTAAAGGACTTGTTAAATGATAGGGCTCTCATTTTGCTATGTAACTCATTTTTTGTTCCACATTTAATTTATTGTGTGGAGGTTTGGGGTAAAGCCTGTACAACTATAACAAATTCTATCTTTATTTTACAGAAAAGAGCAGTGAGAATTATTGCTAGAAAGCCTTATCGTCATCCATCGAATGTATTATTTAACCAACTGAAATTATTGAAGTTTTATAAATTGGTAGATTATAATATTTTGTTAGTAATGCATAGGGCTCATAAGAATATGTTACCCACGAATGTTCAAATGTTTTTCATGAAGAGAGAAAGCTGTTACAGTTTGAAAGGAACTGAAATGTTTGCTAAACCTAGATATAGGACTAGTTTGAAGGGACGTTTTATTTCTGGATACGCCTTGTATCTGTGACTTTCCTTCCCTCCATTGATTACGGTGACATTCTCTACATGAATGCTCCTACAAGCACCCTGCGGATGTTGGATGTGGTCTATCATGGTGCACTAAGATTCATAACTGGTTGTGATTATCGTACCCACCACTGCACCCTGTATTCACTGGTTAACTGGACATCATTAACCTCACGCAGACTCTTCCACTGGTACATTTTCATCTTTAAATCACTTCTTGGTCTGCTGCCCTCATACATCTCCTCCTACATGTCTTTGCGTGAGTGCAGCTACAGTGTGCGCTCTCAGGACATGATTACCTGCAGTGTTCCGTCAGTGAGGACTGAACTTGGAAAAAGGGCCTTCTCCTACTCTGCTCCTGCTTCCTGGAATATCTTACAAAAAGATCTGAAGCTCTCGACCTTGACTTCTCTAAATGGTTTTCAGAATCTGTTGGAATCCTGGCAAAAACCAATGCAGATTTGTTCCTGTCTTTGATTTTATACGTCTACCTTATAATGTTTGCTACTTTTTGCTACTTTTTCTTTTGTCTATTGTTTAATGTACTTGTACCATTGCTGTTCATCATTCTTTAGTTTGTATCAGGTCGCTTTCGTAAATGAGCCCTCGAAGCTCAATAAGATTTACCTGACTAAATAAAGGTTGAAAAACACAACAACCGCTTGTCATACACATCAGACAGTAATACAACATCAGACTGTCATACAACAACAGATTGTCATACAACATTAGACTGTCATACAACATTAGACTGTCATACAACATTAGACTGTCATACAACATCAGACTGTCATACAACAACAGATTATCACACAACAACAGATTATCACACAACAGATTATCACACAACAGATCGTCACACAACATCAGACTGTTATATAACATCATTGTTGATATTGTATAATAGACAGTTGACAGTTTGTTATAAAACATCAGACTGTCATACCACATATTGCCATACAACATCAGACTGTTATACAACATCAGACTCTCATACAACAACAGATTGTCATATAACATTAGGCTGTCATACAACAACAGACACATACAACAACAGATTGTCATACACATCAGACTGTCATACCACATATTGCCATACAACATCAGACTGTTATACAACATCATACTCTCATACAACAACAGATTGTCATATAACATCAGGCTGTCGTACAACAACATATTGTCATGCAACATAAGACTGTCATACAACAACAGATTGTTATACAACATCAGACTGTCGTAAAACAACATTGTCATACAACAACAGATTATCACACAACAACAGATCGTCACAAACATCAGACTGTCATACAACAGCAGACTGTCAAACAACATCAGACTGTTTTATAACATAATTGTTGATATTGTATGATAGACAGTTGACAGTTTGTTATAAAACATCAGACTGTCATACCACATATTGCCATACAACATCAGACTGTTATACAACATCAGACTCTCATACAACAACAGATTGTCATATAACATCAGGTTGTCATACAACAACAGACACATACAACAACAGATTGTCAAACAACAGACTGTCATACAACATCTGACTGTCATACAACAGCAGATTGTCATACAACAGATGCCATACACATCAGATTATCATACAACAACAGATTGTCATATAACATCAGGCTGTCATACAACAACAGACACATACAACAACAGATTGTCAAACAACAGACTGTCATACAACATCTGACTGTCATGCAACAGCAGATTGTCATACAACAGATGTCATACACATCAGACTGTCATACAACAGATACAACATCATACAACATCATACAACAGATGTCAAACAAAATCAGATGGTATACATTATCAGATTGTCATACAACAACAGTGTCATACAACATCAGACATTATACAACAACAGATTGTCATACAACATCAAATTGTCATACAACAACAGATTGTCATACAATAACAGACTGTCATACAACATCAGGCTGTCATACAATAACAGATTGTCATACAACATCAGACTGTCATACAACAACAATTATCATACAACAACAATCATCATACAACATCACTTATACAACATCAGACTGTCAAACAACAACAGATTGTCATATAACATCAGACTGTCATACAACAACATGTGTCATACAACAACAGACTGTCATACAACATCAGACTGTCATTCAACAACAGATTGTCATACAGCATCAGACTGTCATACAACATGTGTCATAAAACATCAGACTGTCATACAAAAACAGATTGTCATACAACAACAGATATCATACAACATCAGACTGTCATACAGCAATAGATGTCATACAACATCAGACTGTCATACAACAAAAGATTGTCATACAACATCAGACTGTTATACATAATCAGTCTGTCATACAAAATAAGACCATTATATAACATCATTGTTGATATTGTATGACAGACAGTTGACAATTTGTTATACATCAGACTGTCATACAACAACAGATTGTCATACAACATCAGACTGTCATACAACAACAGATTGTCATACAACATCAGACTGTCATACAACAACAGATTTTCATACAACATCAGACTGTCATACAACATTAGACTGTCATACAACATCAGACTGTCATACAACAACAGATTGTCATACATCAGACTGTCATACAACAACAGATTGTCATACAACATCAGACTGTTATACATAATCAGACTGTCAACAGCAGAGTGTCTTTAGTCAGAGGCTTCTTATCTGTTGTAGGACAGACTGCTACAGAGATCCTTCCTACCCACAGCATCTAGATCAACTCTTTAATGAAACCTGGATGATATGCTAGTGAAGATTCTCAGTCATCCAGGACATGATAAAATCAGAACAAGCGCTCAATACGAAAACAACTGGACTTTATTTGTTGCAGAAAACGTTTCACCCTCTATCCAAAGGGCTTTTTCAATTCAAAGGAGCAGCCTGTGTGACAGAGAATTTATATACAGGCTGACATGCCATGCACCAACTTGTGTAAATTGGAAGCTGAAATAACGCCCACACATACCTGAGATAACATACCCATCCTATGTAAATTGATGAATCAACACATCACAGCTTAACAGTAGGGGGTTTGTTAAGGTCTTTGTTACTCTAATTCACAGAAGCAGCTACTCTGTTCTCAACAGGTGTGAACTGTCTGGGAATCAGATTTAAAGCTGCATTATATGTCTTTGAAAGTTGAAACCTGAGCCCCCCCTCGGTTAAGAGAAGGCTTTTCCCTTTTAACATACACAGCTTCTTTCACCCCCCTCTCAAACCATCTGTGTTCTCTGTCCAAAATGTGAACATTCT
>JBBPBX010065055.1:0-13857 GCA_038048925.1 Garcialebias charrua | reverse complement strand
CCTATTACATATTTTAAATCTTCTTTTCATTTAGCTAGTTCTGTGGGAGTCACCTGGTACAGGTTGTGATGTGGTGCCATTTGACCGTAAGGACAAGTTTTCTAGTGACTCCTGTCGGAGTCTGCACAGTCCCTTCATTTGGGGAAGGGCCAAGTGCAAGTGTGTGTGTGGGAGGGGGGGTCTTTTCTTTTTTTTTTTTTTTTCTTTCTTTTTTCTGCGGTGGGGGCGGGGATTGGGATGGATGGCAATACTGTATTTTACAACCCTTATTATGAACAACAGGTCACATGTCTGTTGATTTGAAAGCTTCCTCAACATCATCTGCTGTCAGATTCCTAAGCTGGAATGTTAAAGGTCTTAACAATCCGGTGAAACGATCTAAAATATATTCTCATATGAAACGCCTGAACCCAGACGTAATATTCCTACAGGAAACACATTTGCAAAATTCAAATCAGGTCAGGCTTAAATATCCATGGATTGGGGAGATTTACCATTCGAGCTTCAACTCAAAAGCCAGAGGAGTTGCCATACTATTTAATAAGAATATTGGCCCTCATTCACGAAAATGTTCGTATTTTTATCCTAAATTTCTCCTACTTCTGTGCGTACGAAGCGTTCGTACGAACATGCCACGTCAGATTCAACAAAGTCTTCTATCCACAGGAAACGTGTGTAAACGGGTTGCGTAAAGTTGATGAATCCCACCTGTTCCATCCACCTGCGCGTGCTCGCGGAGAGGTCATTTACATAATTCCCACCCCTCAAAACACCATATAAGGCCACGTTTCCTGCCTTTTGACAGCAGGAAGTGTCCATTCATTCTAAATCAGGAAGTAAAAAGAAGGACTTCACGCGTTCGGAGATTGAAGTTCTGCTCTGCACCGCTACCCCCCCCCCCCCCCGCAAGTGTCGGATGGTCAAATATCTTTAATTTTAGTGTACTGTGTTACATTATAGTTTCACTTATTCAGAAGAGCTGTGGCGCACCGCTACCCCCCACCCCCCCGCAAGTGTCGGATGTGTTTTTGAACAGAAGCATTTTAAAATGTCTCGAAACTACAGTTAACTTCATATTAATATTGTAGTGCATATGTTGTGTGTCCCGTGGGTCGTACAGTATCAGAAATCAAGAATAAATGGTTTGATCTGAAAATGGCTTCAAACAAACGTCTCGCCGCAGCACGGACAGGAGGTGGTCAAGGAATAGTCTGCGAGATGGATGGACAATAAATGCCACGCTGCGCAGACGCATGCCAACATGTTTTGCAGCACAAATGAGTCATGCGCGCTCGTCATCGCGCAACCACATTCTGCAGTAATCAAAAAAGGCATTCAATACAGGATCAACTGGACTTTATTTGTTGCAGAAAACGTTTCGACTTCTGTCCAGAAGTCTTTTTCAATTCTGAATGAATGAAAGCTGTGAGAAGTCAGTTGAAGTCCAATAAAGTCCAGTTGATCCTGTATTGAACGCCTTTTTTGATTTTATCATGTCCTGGACGACTGAGAATCTTCACCAGCACATTCTGCAGGTTATATTTCGAATCAGATATAATAATCTATTGCTCCGATGGTGTTTGGCACAGCAGTCCAGCAATAGCATGAAAATCAGTCTTAATTCGTACTTGTTCTGCGGCGGTGTATGGGAATTTTATGTACCTGGGTGTTAATATGAGGAGCGGCTTTGATGACCAAGGGGAGCGCACGACTCACTGAAGCCTGCGCGACACACCAGACAAATTAAACTTAAAATTATAATTCTAATTCAAACAGAATAACCTATTGTCAAGAATAATTATGGTGCGTGATTTTTTTAAACCCAAAATATTTTCTAAATAACGAAATATGAAGTTATTCGTGGAGAAGATCCGTCTGGATGACAGCAGACTGACGCTCCTAAAATATACGACAGGTCCGGACCACTCGTAAATTTTGTTCGTATCTGAAAAAAATCGTAGGATACGAAAACATTGTTGAATGCCGCAAATGATCCTAAATCACTCGTACGCACAGTTTAAGAACAAATCTGTGCGTACGAACGGTTCGTGAATGAGGGCCATTCATTTTACAGCATCAAAAATAATGAAGGATACAAATGGCAGATTTCTTATAATTGCGGGCTCTCTGTTCCATACCCTCGTTTTATTAGTGAACATTTATGCACCAAACTTTGATAACCCAGACTTTATAAACAATTTAGTTAGCACACTTCCATATCTTGACACTCATCTGTTAATTTTAGCTGGGGACCTGAATTGTGTTATGAACACATCATTAGATCGCTCTTCGTCTCGGCCCTGTACACAGTCTAATATGTCTAAATCTATTTTGGATTTTGTGTCCCAAAATGGTTATGTAGATCCATGGAGGGCACAGAATCCACTAACAAGGACCTATTCTTTTTACTCGCAGGTGCACCAATCCTATTCCCGTATAGATTATTTTTTTGTTGACAGCTCTTTAATGCAGAGAGTCACTTCTTCTGAATACTATCCGATTGTTATCTCAGACCATTCTCCTCTAAGCATTGATATAAACTTTATAAATAAACCCCGTTCTAGTCCTCGTTGGAGATTTAATAGTCTCCTGTTATCAGATGAGCCATTTAATAAATTCATCTTATCAGCAATTGACGATTTCCTAATGTTCAATAAGAGCGATACAATTTCTCCCTCACTATTATGGGAAACATTAAAAGCCTATATTCGTGGTCAGATTATTTCTTTTTCAGCTAATGTCAATAAAAATCTACGCACTAAGATATCAGAAATATCAACAAAAATTCAGAATATTGACAGGCAAAATGCCGTTAATCCGTCACACGATTTGCTGAAACAGCGACAGGATCTTCAAATGGAACTTGATCTTTTAACAACATCTGATGCGGAGCGTCTCTTAATCCGATCTCGAGCCACTTATTATGAGCATGGGGAAAAACCAAGTAGACTTTTGGCACATCAACTGAAACGAAAGGCTAGCTCTCACACAATATCGCAAATCAAGGATCGATCGGGCAACCTTGTCTCAGACCCTGTCTCCATTAGTGACACCTTTAAAAAATTCTACTGCGATCTGTATAAATCTGAACTACAAGCAGACTCAAACGAGCTACTCGCCTTTCTTCAGAATATTGACATTCCTAGGATAGACAAATTGATTTCTGACCAACTTGAGGCTCCCATTAAATTAGAAGAAATATTAGAGTCAATTAAGAATATGCAAAGTGGTAAAACACCTGGCTCGGATGGTTTCTCTGCCGAATTTTTCAAAAAATTTAAAGATAAGATAGCCCCTCTTCTTCTCGAGGTTTATAATGAGTCATTCGGGCGTGGCCTGCTACCTCCCACCTTGACTCAGGCTTCAATCTCTCTCCTGTTAAAGA
The DNA here is from genome assembly GCA_038048925.1 of Garcialebias charrua. Lineage (NCBI taxonomy): Eukaryota > Metazoa > Chordata > Actinopteri > Cyprinodontiformes > Rivulidae > Garcialebias > Garcialebias charrua. The sequence continues at coordinate 10,472 of JBBPBX010065055.1, read as the reverse complement.
AGGATAAGGATCCTACTGCTTGCGAGTCTTATAGACCCCTTTCACTCTTGAATGTGGATTTTAAGATTTTGTCTAAAGTACTCGCAACTCGGCTTGAGACAGTTCTCCCTCTGATTATCTCACAAGAACAGAATGGATTCATCAAAGGTCGCCAGTTGTTTTTTAATACCCGTACATTATTGAACACAATTTTTTCAACTCATTCCCCCAAGTCTCCTGAAGTGATCATTTCTCTTGATGCCGAGAAAGCTTTTGATCGAGTGGAATGGGAGTATCTCTTTGCCACTCTTAATAGGTTTGGTTTTGGAAAGAAGTTTGTGTCCTGGATCAAACTACTTTATACATCTCCTCAAGCATGTATTCTTACTAATTCCGTCCAATCTGATTATTTTTCGGTGGGGCGTGGTACTAGACAGGGTTGCCCTCTTTCCCCCCTCTTGTTTGCGTTAGCCATTGAACCTCTTTCTGTTGCCCTAAGATAGGGCTGGGCGATATATTGATATTTTTAAAATATCGAGATTTTTTCTAAAGAGATATAAGACGAGACTATATCGTTTATATCGAGAATCCACCGTCTGTCTGATTTCTCCCACTCGCCCCCCTCCTTCTCCTTCACTGAACACAGACCCAGCCCCTCCTTCCTGCAGGCTGCAGGAGGGCGGAGCCGCGGAGACTTTCAGCACAACAAGAAGTAAACACGGCAGATATGAAGAGCCGCGACGCAGCTGCTGAGGGGGAAAAACAATGTTTTTCCTGAGCTAGTTTGGATTTAAATGGTCAGATGAGGGCAGAAAAAATATTTTTGTAGACGATGCTGAAAATAATCCCGACGAAGGCTCGGATCTACGAATCTTTTTCACCATTTAAACAGCGGAGTGGAGCGTGAAACGGCAGAACCGAGTTTTTTTTTTACAGCCTCCTGCTTCATTAAACAAACCACGGGTCTGAGCTCAGTTGTGCGCGCACTGCAGCGCTTTCATGAGAGGAGCAGAAGGACGTGGAGACATTAATAAATCAGCAGCTCATCACATCGCCAAAGATACGGTCCTTAGCGGCTAACAAGATGGCTAACGCTTTAGCCGCCTTCTTCCACAGCTGAGACTGACCGTGTCTTTGGCGCTATATGATAAACTGCTGATTTATTAATGTCTCTGCCTCTCTGTTCACGTTTCTGAGTGGAGGCTGTCGTCTTTTTACACAAGGATTCAATGCGACACTTTGTAGAGAGAACGTCTTTGTGAACCCGGAAACAACCCCCTGACCCTTTCACAATAAAACCGGATACAGTACAGTATATACCATACCATACCATACCAGCTTTATTTATAGAGCACTTTAAACACTTACAGGACCAAAGTGCTGTACACACAACAAAACAATCACAATCAGGTAATAAAATGATTAAAATAAATAAAAGTCACATAATAAAAGTTGAGGAATCATACACTCAGATAAAACAAGCGACTAAAATTATTAAAAGTCAACATCGCAGATGGTGTCATAGGCCAGGGAGAAGAGATGGGTTTTAAGAAGAGATTTAAAAACAGACAGGGAAGAGGCCTGTCTGATGTTCAAGGGAAGGTTGTTCCACAGTTTAGGAGCTGCCACAGCAAAAGCACGGTCTCCTCTGAGCTTGCGTTTTGTCTTTGGGACACTCAGGAGCAGCTGATCACATGACCTGAGGGATCGAGAGGGTGTGTATGGCTGCAGCAACTCGGACAGATAGGGCGGGGCAAGACCATTTTGCGCTTTAAAAGCAAATAAAAGAACTTTAAAATGAATCCTGTAATGTACGGGCAGCCAGTGCAGGGAGGTTAAAACAGGAGTAATGTGGTCAAACTTTCGTGTGCCAGTTAAAAGTCGTGCAGCGGCGTTCTGTACCCTCTGAAGCTGAGAGATACACGAATCACTGATTCCTATATAGAGTGCATTACAGTAGTCCAGCCGTGTGGTCACAAAGGCGTGAACTACTGTTTCAAAATGCTGCTTGGAAAGAATTGGCTTCACCTTAGCCAGCTGCCTCAGGTGGAAAAAACTAGTTTTAACAACTGCTCTGATGTGGTTTTCAAATTTTAGTCCGGCATCGATCTTGACCCCCAGGTTTGTAACAATAGGTCTGATGTATTGAGCCAAGGAACCAACATTGACCTTGGGAGTCTCAGTGGAGCTTCCAAAAACCATCACCTCAGTCTTCCCCTCATTAAACTTTAAAAAGTTCACAGCCATCCAGGCTTTGATGTCCTCCAGACATGAAAACAGAGGGGCCAGAGAGTTGGAGTCCTTTTTCTGAAGCGGGACATAAATCTGCGTATCATCCGCATAACAATGAAAGGAGATCCCATATTTTCTAAGAATGGAGCCAAGAGGGAGCAGGTACAGTGTGAAGAGGAGGGGGCCTAAGACTGAGCCCTGAGGAACCCCACACAGAAGAGGAGCAGAGGAGGACTCATGGTCACCAAGGCGGACACAGAAAGTACGGTCGGCTAAGTAGGACCTAAACCAGTTCAGTGCTGCACCGCTGACACCCCCCCATTGTTTCAAACGACATAGTAAGATGTCATGGTCCACGGTGTCAAAAGCAGATGATAAATCTAAAAGCAGGAGGACAACACTGTCACCAGAGTCTGTTGCTAAAAATATGTCGTTAAAAACCTTTAAAAGAGCAGATTCTGTACTGTGCAGAGCTTTAAAACCAGACTGTAAAACCTCGAGAATGTTCTGTTCTTCCAAATATGCTGATAGTTGGTTGTACACAACCTTCTCGAGCATTTTTGAAAGAAATGGCAGTTTGGAGATGGGCCTGTAGTTAGCAAGAACAGAGGGGTCAAATATATTGTACCACAGGCTCACATTTACTGCAGTTCACAAACACTAACTAAAGTGAAAGCACGTTTCTATCTTATCAAGACACTCAAAGCTCTTTAAAACACAATCTGTGTCCTCATTTACCCATTCATACAGCACTCTACTAGAACTGTACAAAGAATAATCAGTACTTTTATCACATTCATACACTGACTGATGGACACACATCAGAGGCAATGACACAGCTGCCCTCAGCTGAAGAGGACTATTATTTAATAGGTGTAAATAAATGTCTAAAAAATAAAGTAATGTATAAAATAGTTCATTTTTTAGACATTTATTTTGTAGAGTTACAGCTGTTTGTTAATAAATGTTGCTGTGTGACAACTGGGACAAAGCTTTGACTCAGAAATATATTTTTGTTATTCTTTTATGGAAAGAAAATTATATCGAGATATATATCGTATATCGCGATATATCACAACAATATCGAGATATGAAATTTTGTCCATATCGCCCAGCCCTACCCTAAGATCCCTTTCTTCTTTTCACGGAATCATCCGCTCTGGCGTCGAGCTTAAACTGTCTTTATATGCAGATGACCTTCTCCTGTATGTTTCTGACCCTTTATGTAGTCTTCCCCCAATTTTAAATCCTCTGGAAAAATTTGGATCGTATTCCGGCTATAAAATTAATTAACTTAAAACCGAATACTACCCAGTGAATTCATTAGCTTTAAAGCTTAAACCTTCTGATATCCCTTTTAAGCTCAGTCCCTCGGGGTTTAGGTATTTGGGAATTAATATTGCACGTACTCTGCCCTCAATGTTTTCTCAGAATTATACCCCACTAGTCTCCCAAATTGCATCAGACCTTCAGAGGTGGAACTCTCTCCCTCTTTCACTAATTGGCAGGATTAATATTATCAAAATGAATGTGCTACCTAGACTTCTGTTTTTATATCAAAATATCCCTCTGTTTTTGCCCAAGCAGTTCTTCAGGTCCCTGGATCAGATGGTCTCTTCCTTTTTGTGGAATGGAAAGGCCCCCAGAATGAGACTTTCTTTATTACAACAGTTCACCACAAATGGTGGTCTTTCTCTACCTAATTTTACAATGTATTACTGGTCCTCACATATCCATAAACTGAATTATTGGTTAAATTCACCTGATCTGATTTGGTGTAAACTTGAAGTTCAATCGATTTCTGCATCTTTTTCACCTGCCTCAATTATTTATTCATCATTACCAATTAAACTATCCTCTGTTACTACAAATCCTATAGTGCTTTCCACACTCAGGATCTGGTCACAATTTAGGTCCCATTTTAAATTTGTATTACCATCTAATAAAATGCCGTTATTAAAGAATCACATTTTCTCTCCAGCATCTACTAATGCTGCCTATAGAATTTGGCATGAGAGAGGTATTAGAACAATGAGAGACCTTTACGAAGATGGTTTGTTCCTTAGTTTTTCAGAATTGTCTTCTAAATTTAATCTACCCACTTCACATTTGTTTCTTTATTTCCAAATTAGACATTGCGTTTCATCACGGTTTCCAAATTTTCCAACTTTGCCTACTGACCCACCATGGGTCGAATTCCTAGCTTTGAAGCCTAATCTGAAATCTCCTCTTTCTATTATTTATGGAAAACTTATGGCAATTGAGGCCGACTCATCAGGTAAAACCAGAACTGCATGGGAACGGGAATTGGGTGTTGAACTGTCAGAGTCATGGTGGGATAAAGTTATTCTCAGCATACGCCAAAGTACACCATGTGCCAGACTCCAATTAATACAGTTTAAAGTAATAGAGTACATTTTTCAAAATCCCGTCTATCAAAAATTTTCCCTTCAATTCCAGACCAGTGTGATAGATGTCAGGCTTCACCTTGCAACTTAAGTCATATGTTTTTCTTTTGCCCAAACTTACAAGGGTTTTGGAAATATTTCTTCTCCATACTCTCAGGAGTTTTTAAGATCCAGATTCAGAGTGATCCACTTATTGCCATTTTTGGAGTTCCAGGGACCACACTTAACCTATCCCGCCAGCAGAGGGAGGTCCTGGCCTTTTGTTCTCTCCTTGCCAGGCGTTGTATTTTGCTCGCCTGGAAATCTCCCACACCTCCATCCACATCACAATGGCTTAATACCGTAAGATCATTCTTGAAAATAGAAAAAAATTCATTAACAGTGAAAGGTAGTTCAGAAAAATTTACTTATAAATGGGCACCCTTTGTGTCATATGTAAAATCTTTGTCTTCACAACATACAGACTGATACCCTGATGCACGCTCAATGCACAGACTGATGGGACTGACTCATCACATTACCATGTGACTTAATTTTGAAGGATAAATGAATGGGTAAAACACTGGTTCCCTTTTAGTTTTTTGATGCCGTCCTATCCCCCCTCCTCCCCTTTTTATTTTTTATTTTTATTTATTTATTTATTTTTTATTATTTTTATTTATTTATTTTATTTTTTTTTTTTTTATTCATTTCGTCCTGTTTTTGGTTATGTTAGTGGGGTGAGATGTGTTTGGTGTGGGAGGGTGGAGGGAGGGGAGGGGGGAGAAAAGGGGGGAAACATTTTATTTGGAGAAGTCATGTAAGTTTTGTAAAATGTATGTACTGTTAATTGTTGTATGTTCTCCTGATAAATAAAAATATAAAATAAAAAATAAAAAATTGCACAAGGAAGCTGAACCAGAACAAAATATGAAAGGAGCAGTAAAAGGTTGTGAACAGATCTGAAGGATGTAAAATGAGCTCAATTGAATCAATCAATTTATTCACTCGGTTCAACAAATTCATGATCAATTTACAAACACATTCTCTGACAACACTTACCGTACTTTCCGGCTGAAAAGTCGCTCCGCCCTATAAGTCGCATTAGTCCAATTATGTCCAATAAAGTGGAAAAATCCATAAATGTGTCGCACCTCCGTATACGTCGCATCTATTATGCGTCACCGCTGACGCGTCACATATGTTAAGCGTCAGCGGTGACAACCCTAAAATGTGGGCCGGTGTTTTTGACATAAATGGATTGGCTGCGAAATGGTTAGGAACGTGCACGGTAGGACTTTAACAAGATTAACACTTAAAAACAATTGTTTGTTTGCTGAAAATTATAGCAAAGATGTGTCTTAGCTGAACTTTTCTTCAATAAATGAACGGAATTGTTAAATCAGCTGAATTTAAAAAATAGTTTTGCTACGTGTAAAACGTGCACCCGCAGCGGGTGGGAACGCTGCATTTCTTTAAAATTTAACAAGATAAACACCTAAAAATATATATTTGTTTGCTGACCTTATAGTAAAGGTGTATCTGAGCTGAACTTTTCCTTATTAAATGTTTGTAATGGTCAAATCAGCGGGATTTAAAATATTTCGCCTTGACGGTCTTCCAAACGTGTGTGTGCGCTACGAAAATGAATTGTAAATTGAATTTTAGCTCAAACATCTCCTAAAGCTAATCAGTTGTAAATGTCCATCCAGTGATTACTTTCTGCAAGTTTCATCAAAATCTGTCCTGTGGTTCTTGACCTATTTTGCTAACAAACACTGAGGTAACAGTAGTTCAGACCTCCAGAGAGCAGGAGGCCATGCTGCGACAGAGTGAGTCTGAGCAGAGGAGTCTGCTGTCGGACACATGAGCTGGGAACGGTCGGTGGACCCTAGTGGCCGAAAGTGGTACTGCTCCATTCTTTTTTGTCTGAATGAATGGAAACGGTCATATCTCAGCCAAAAATTGGTCTAAAATATGGGGAAAAATCCCTAAATATGTCGCTTCGTCATATAAGTCGCAGGACATGAAAATCAGTTTAAGAAAACTGCGACTTATAGGCTGGAAAATACGGTACTATACATGAGTGAAGAGGGAGCAGCAAGAAGATAATTTTGTATAGATCTGTTCCCTTTTTCATTTTCCAGTTCATTTTCTATGGGAAAAAAAATGGCAGAAAAGGCTAAATATTTCAAAAAGCTAAAGTTGCACCAGTACCAAAACTCATAGCAGGATATTGTTCTGAAACAGCTGAACATTTTGATTTATGATTTGTTGAAAGAGCTGAAAACTGTGGGACGAGAATCACGCTGAAAAATGTACGGAAGAAAAATGAATCACAATAGTTGATTCATAAACATTCACGCTATTATCGTAAACTCATTCAATAATTTATGAATCATTTTCCTAACAGAAGACACAAAACACACTCATGCACACACACACTCAGGCATAACATCATTGCAGCTTCGCCTTAAGCGACAGGTGGTAAACGAACATTCTGCAGTCCAGTTCCTAACACTCATCTTCACAGGAGCTGTGTAGAACAAACAAGGATCATTTGATCTTCTCATTCTTAGTCTGTTCGGCTGTTTTCAACATTTTATCAACAGCAACAAAACCAAGCATCCCTCTCCTTTTTCCAGACAAGGGAAAATATTTGTTTGGAACATAGGCACTCACTATAAACCCTGATCTGTGTGTGTAGTTAGTTTGTATTTTGTAGTGCATCTTGTCTGACAATATGTGAACTATTCACATGTATCCAGTTACAAAGACTATTGAGGCAGGCGCTATTTATGTCTAATCATGTTAGTGCTCATGTCAGAGGATCAGCGCCGCCAGCTGACGATCAGATGCCTTCGTCCATAGAAGGAAGTCTGCAGAGATAGCGGTCCTGTTGTTCACACAGCTTCAAACGCAACAACAAATGCTCTGGAGGAATCCTGCTGTTTCTGAAAACGTTGTCACAACTCCGGGTCCGAAAAGTTGGGGTGTTGTATAAAATGCAATGATTTGAAATGTTCATAAACCCATAATCACTGTGGAACAGTTTTAACACAGTGTCTAAACTAAGTATGGCTGCAGAGGTTCAACTTCGTCCTGCTGAAATATGCAAGGCCTTCCCTGAAAAAAGACGTCTGGACGGGAGCACATGTTCTAAAACTTGTATGGTTCTGTATTGATGGTGCCTTTCCAGTTGTGTAAGCTGGCACTAATGCACCCCTATACCATCAGAGAAGATATTTTTTTTATGTGCGCTGATAACAGGTTGGATGTTCCCTCTCATTGTTTATGCAGACGTCATGATTTGTATGAACAGAAGAGTTTTTAACTTTGCCTCAGTTCATTCGAGCTTTCGTCCAGAGACAGCGGCGTTCCTTGGTGGTGTTTTACATGTGGCTTCTTCTTTGTTTCGTAGAGCTTGAGCCTCCATTTTTGGATGGCAAGGTGATCTGTGTACACACACAGATTTGTGGAAGTGTTCCTGAGCCCAGGCGGTGATGTCCAGAACAGAATCAGTTTCTATGCGGTGGCCCTCGGGAGCCTTGAAAACCACATTTTTTTAAATAATGACGTTCAGCTTTTTCTATCGAGCTCAAGATTTCTCTAAAATCTTGAAAACTTTTGATGATAATATGAACTGTACAGGTAGTCCCCGACTTACGAGCGCTCTTACCTACGAGGTTCCGGACTTACGAGCTGGCGAACGAGCAGTAAATTTGTAAAGAACATACAGAAAATACAGCACTTTTATGTGTTTTTAGATGAAAGTGTGTTAGCTAACCATTTGGAAACAAGTTTCTGAGCATGTTTATGAACTAGTATGAACATTTGTGATGAAAAACGAGTGTTCGTAGTAGCGCTAGCATAAATTTTCCGACTTACGACCGAAAATCCGGACTTACGAGAACTCGTGTTCCGACGTACGAATTTTCGTCTTACGAGAGCCTCGCAGGAACGGAACTCGCTCGTAAGTCGGGGACTACCTGTAGTCATGATGTGATATTCAAAGTCCTAATTTTCTGTTGAAGAACGTCATCTTGAAATGGTTGCTCTATTTTTAGACAACAGTTTAGACCAGTAAACCTCTGACCATGTTTACTTCTGAGAAACCTCGTCCTCCATGTCGACCTGGTGCTAATTAACCTAATTGTTGCCTCCTTTTCTTGTTAGATGTGTCCTTACTTTTTTTTTTTTTAGAACTGGGGTTGTACTTCATTGTCACAATTAGAATTTTTTTTTTTCATACAATAAGCTTTAAAAGATGTTCAAGACTTGTCTGTGTAAACCATCTGGATCAGAGCAGGAGCCGTGCAGTTGTCGGCATGCCCACTTGATGTCAGCAGGACAACACAGTTTAATCTTGCTTGGCTCCCTCACAGTGAACTGCAGATTACAGATTGAGTTACACAACTACACTAAAGACAGGCATTGTTAAACCCACTGGGTTTAACACAGGAATAATTCCAGTCAGTTGCAAAAGAGTCAAGACAGCAACCAGTGCTTCCATTTGTGATCAAATAACCAACTATTGGTGTATTGCACCAACATGATTCTAAATTTATGTGTTTTCAGAAAGACATGATTTTGATGAAGACTCTTTTTTTCCTTTAATTTTATAATTTGAACTGGGATGTACAGTGTTAGGTGTGAGCAGGTGACGTCAGTGGCCTGACTGATGATGACAGTATCCAGAGACACTCCTACCTCCCTCTGTGTGTCTCTCTGTTCCCCCTGGGTGTTCTCGTAGCTTCATCCTGCACTGCACCTCGGTTATTACCCATAAACCCCACCATCATGTGCAGCATGGATGATACAGCTGACTCACAGCAGTCACCTCCTGCACAGTGACACTCATACATTACATTAAACCTGAGCGGTGTGGATTAAAGCTGTTGTGCATGGAAACAGTGCCGTTTGTTTCTCTCGCTCTGGTCAGTTTGCACTTCCTGCTGAGCTCTGTGTGATCTGTCTGACATGCAGCACGACGAGCGAGGACGAGCCGTGCACTCGGCGCCATCAATGAGAGGCTGAGCCGAGTGTGAATCAATCTGGGGTGTGGTGTACTCTAGCAGCAAGTTGGGTGGAGAAGGGATGTGGTTACATAAGACAGGCTTGATGACTCATGCCTGCTGTTAACACACACACACACATACATGTTTGTTTTTCTATCTTTATGGGGCCTTTGCATTGACTTCCATTCATTTTTCATTCATTTCTGTATAGCCTAACCCTGACCTTTATCCTAAACCTAACCATTACCATAATATTGAAGTTCCATGATTTGGTAGACTATAATAATATTTGATCAGTTATGTATAGGGCTCAAAATAATGCATTACCTTTAAATATCCAAATGCATTTTGTTAAAAGACAAAGTTGTTATAATCTTAAGGGGACAGAGATGTTTGTAAAACCACAATTCAGAACTAGTTTGAAGGGACGTTCTACCTCAATCCAGGGAATTAGATTATGGAATGGCTTGGAGAATGTAGTTAAAAATGCCAAGTCAAGTTTACATTTAAGAAAATGATCAAAACGAATGTGTTAAAAAAATATATGAAATAGCGTAATGTGTATTGTATTAGTTAGAAAATTAGAAAGAGTTAGTCATTTTGTACTGTTGGTTGAAGATTATTATTGTTTAATCTGATTGTTGGAAAAAGTTGGTTGAAGATTATTATTGTTTACATGGTTGATTATTGTTGTTTAATCTGATTGTTGGAAGTAAGGGGCAGATATAATAAGATTTATTCTTCTTTCTGCTACCTTTCATTTTTTATATTTTGTACACTATCATTTATGAGATTGTCTTGTATTGTTTCTTTTGTAAAAAAAAATGAACAAATTTAATAAACATAACATAAAATA
>JBBPBX010065054.1:0-12967 GCA_038048925.1 Garcialebias charrua | reverse complement strand
GTTCTTTAGCTTAAAATGTAGTTTCCAGCTTAGAATGAAGGGAGAAGGAAATAGGAGGAAAAAGGGAAGTTTATCTTGCATTTATAAAACCAGATGACACTCTTCCATACGCGTCCAGCTAAGATATCATCACACCTCCAGTAAACAAACAGCTGCTCCTTTACCTTAAGACGTCCGTCCCGGTTCTGGTAAAGAGCTGTGATCAGCCTTGGACGTAAACGGGTCGTAGGTCCCGCAAGTCCAAGCTGGACTCCAAACGTGTTTACCTTCTCAGTGTCTGTGATACTTGCTTTAGTCGGCAGAAGTCGTGGCAGTCATGGTTTTGGCTCGATAACTTATTCCAGAAAGGAATTTCATTCAAAGTTCTGAGCTTACGCTCGGTTCGAAGTGGAATAATAACCAGCATGTTATTAGTCCTTACTGAAGAACGAAGGTTTTTGGCTCTTAACCAAACGTCCGACAGCTAAAAGAGAAAGTTCACAACTCCTCTTCCTTACAGGAACTGCAAGTTCCAGCAAAGCTTGGAACTTTTTAGAGAGGATCTGAGATCAGTGACTTGTCCTTCTCCGATTGGTTTAGATGAACCAGTGGAAGGGAGTTAGAGACATTTTCCAAGATGGCGCCTTTGTTGATGGTACGCCGTCTACATGCTCTCCTGTACTTTTTACTGTTGTTCGTGTTTTGCCTTTTTTTCATCGACGATACATCCTCGCTTCTGGTCTATGATCGCTCAACTCTTCTAAATATACGAGACTCGCTAATCAACGCACCGACTACGGACAAATATGGACATTTTGAACCTCCACCACCTCCTCCACCTTTCCTGGCATCTGTTCCTGCCTACTTACACCGCGACGCCAGCCCGTCGCCACGCAACAAGCGACGCAAAAGACGTGGAACAAGAGCGGGAGTCCTGGTGAGATTTAAAAAGTATCTCTCCTCTCACAGTACGGCTACGGCTGACTTACCTCCTGAATTCAGCGTCTTTGATGTCCATCGTTCCTTGATTCATCGCCATCGCTGCCTCGTTTCTGTCAATCATGACGTCAGCTATCAGTATCCATCTTGTCCTCCGGTGAAGAACCAGAACCGAGGCTGCGTTAAACAGAACCTCCGCCCGCTCGCACGAGCTGCGGATGACGTAACTGGCTGTGTGCTAGTACGTGCAGCACTGTTTAACGCCCGATCGATCACTAATAAAACTTTTATATTAAGTGATTTGATCTCCACTCATCGTCTGGATCTGTTTCTGATTACTGAAACTTGGCAAAAACCACGGGACAACAGTTGCTTCTCTGAACTCCTCCCATCTGGCTTCTCCTATCTGAGCGGTCTGCGCGGGTTTGGAAGAGGGGGAGGGCTGGCTGCTGTGTTCAATGAGGCGTTCAAGTGCCGCCTGTTGCCTCAGAAAAACTACAAAAGCTTTGAAAGCATGCTGTTTGTGATGGAATCTGCAAAATCTCTACTGTGCGGGCTCATTTATTGCTCTCCACAATATAATAAGGACTTTCTCAGTGATTTTTCAGAACTGCTGGCTGAATTACTACCAAAATTTGACTCTCTGCTTTTTTGTGGAGATTTCAACGTACACACCTGCTGCCCAAGTAATCAACTTGGATGTGAGTTTCAGGACCTTCTGGACTCTTTTAACCTGTCACAATCTGTCTCGGGGGCCACGCACAGTCAGGGTTGTACACCGGACTTAATTATCTCCCACGGCCTTCACATATCTGCTGTAGAGATTCTGGACACCTGTATTTCAGACCATTTTCCCATCTTATTTGAAATTTCCACCCCTCCTGCACCGAAGCCTGTCCTCCCAGCACATTTCTGCCGCTCCATCACCCCATCCACCCCAAGTCAGTTCACTGATGCCTTTAAGAGCACTGACTTATGCTCTGCTGTCAGCCTGGACCCATCTCTACATCCTGAGGACTTCATCACCTCCTTCCATCACACCTGCACAACGATCTTGGACTCCATCGCTCCTCTCAAACAGGCTTCTTCAAAGAATAAATCACCCCCATGGCTCAATGAGACAACGCGGGCCCTTCGACAACGTTGCAGGAAAGCAGAGCGAAAATGGAAGCGGGACCGGCTTCATGTATCCCAGGGAATACTGAGAGACTGTCTCTGTGATTATCAAAATGATGTTAAGCAGGCCAAATCACAGTACCTCTCCAACTTAATCTCCACCAGCTCCAACCGGCCGAGGATGCTTTTTAGCACAATCCAGTCTGTCATTAATCCTTCTGTCAATGTTCTGAAAACTGCCACTCAGTCTACCTGTGATGACTTTCAGAGATATTTTGTCAACAAAATAGACTCTATCAGGCAGAACATTGTCAGCCCATCAAACACTGTCCAGTCATGTGCGTCTGCAATAACCAACGCTGTTTTTGACGAGTTCGACCTGGTTTCACTGCCTAACCTCATCAAGGTGGTTCAGTAGATGAAACCAACAAACTGTTCTCTGGACATCATTCCCTCTAAAATGTTCAAACAGTCCTTTGATGTAATTGGTCCTTGCGTTTTGTCATTTATTAACAGCTGTCTAACTTCAGGTTATGTGCCATCTGCTTTCAAACACACTGTGGTCAGGCCTCTTCTCAAAAAACCAGGCCTTGATCCTACAGCTCTCTCTAATTTCAGGCCAGTTTCCCATCTGTCATTTTTATCGAAGGTCCTAGAAAAGATTGTTTTTATTCAACTTCAATCTTTTCTAGAGCACAACAACCTGTTTGAAAAATTTCAGTCTGGTTTTCGAGCCCGTCACAGTACTGAATCTGCACTGCTCAAAGTGCAGAATGACATTCTTCTGTCCCTGGATGCAAAAAACCCTGTTCTGCTGGTGATGTTAGACCTCTCAGCAGCTTTTGACACCGTCGACCATCAGGTACTAATCAACCGCTTGTCTCAGCTGGTTGGCCTCCAGGGAGCTGTGCTAGAATGGTTCAGATCTTACCTAACTGGGAGAACCTTTTCTGTCATGATAGGTGATCTGTCCTCCTCTTCATCAACCCCTCTGACCTCTGGCGTACCACAGGGATCCATTCTGGGGCCAGTCCTCTTTTCTCTTTACATGCTACCATTAGGATCAATCATTGCACGTCATAATCTGTCTTTTCATATGTATGCAGATGATTTACAAATCTATCTGCCAGTCACTCCCAACCCCTCACCCAGTTCAAACACTCTTGTCAACTGCTTAAATGACATTAAGCACTGGCTCTCTCAAAACTTCCTCCACCTAAACACAGATAAAACTGAATGCATTTTATTTGGTGCACCCGATGACACCAGCAACATCCTTCCCAGTCCCAGTGTTGGTTTTCCCCTCCCCCACTTCAACCCGGTGGTCAGAAATCTTGGAGTGCAGCTTGACTCCAACTTAAAGCTTGATAAACAGATCAGTTCTGTTGTCAAGACCAGCTTCTTTCAGCTCCGTCTGCTCTCTAAAGTAAAGTCACTCCTCAGCCGTAGTGATCTGGAGAAAGCCATCCATGCCTTTGTGACCTCCAGACTTGACTATTGTAATGCTTTGTATGTTGGTATTAATCAATCCTCCATCTCCCGTTTACAGCTTGTACAAAACTCTGCCGCCCGCTTTTTGACCAACACACGGAAATATGAACACATCACTCCTGTCCTGTCCTCTCTACACTGGCTCCCGGTTCAGTTCAGGATACAGTTCAAGCTGCTGCTGTTTGTTTTCAAAGCTCTGAATGGACTTGCACCTCTCTACATCTCAGAACTTTTGAAAGTCCATCAGCCCAGCAGAGCTTTACGCTCTGCCAGTCAACACCTGCTGGAGGTGCCTCGCTCAAGGTACAAACAATGGGGAGACCGGTCATTTTCTGTTGCCGGCCCAAAAGCCTGGAACAGCCTCCCCCTTGAGCTGCGTGCCACCTCTGATCTGACTCTGTTCAAAACCAGACTGAAGACCCACTTGTTCAAAAAAGCTTTCAGTGTGTAACTTTTATTACTTTGGTATTTTAGTATGTAGCATTTTTATTTCCATTGCCTCCTTTTATTGCTGTTGTTTTTTATTCTATTTTCACTGATTTATTGTACCGGTTTTTATATTTTCTGTCCTGTTAAGCACCTTTGTCAATGCAAGGCATTGTAGGAAGGTGCTATACAAATAAAGTTTATTATTATTATTATTATTATTACAAGTCAAGGAGTTCACTTGCTGTTATCAAGATTCAAGGTTAAAGCCAGAAGCAGAAAGAAATGTTTAGGAAAAAGACAGACATGTAGTCACCAGTAGTAAAATACTTGGATTAGCGTCTTAACACTTCTAAAACAAATCTGAAAAGCTCAACTTGACATAAAATTCAACTTTGACACTTATTAGACACCATCATATGGTCAAGTAACACAGTAATACTTCACATTAAAGAATAACACAGCATAATAGCACATATCATGAAAATGACAAAATGTTATTCTTTTGATTACATTAGAATAAAATTAAAGAAGCCAATACTGTAGTCTCTTTGTGAGTGACTATGTTCTCAGATTACAACTAATGGAATAAATTGTAGTAAATGTCTGTTTACTGAGAGGGTCAGCAAAGGACATCATAGGGGACCTCGTCATGTCAACTACAGATGGATGGATGGATGGATGGATGGATGGATGGATGGATGGATGGATGGATGGATGGATGGATGGATGGATGGAGTTTTAGTTGAATCTGCTGGGTGTTTGCAGATGTTTGGATCCAGTCGTGCAGCAGTGCGTTTGCAGGATGAGTCATGACACCAGTGATGATGAGAGTCTCATGAATAATTGTGTTGTTCAGGTGGTCACATGTCCAAACGCCTCCTTCACTGACCTGGCAGAGATCGTGTCGAGAATTGAACCTGTGAAGAATGCTGTGATAGATGGTCAGTCAGCTCTTCTTCTACTTGTTGTTGTGCCACATGTTCTGTGCTCTGACGCCCCCTTGTTGCCTTCAGAGGAACTGTCTGATGAGTATCAGACTGACTACGACGAGGAGGCGGTGGAGAGTGCTCTGTCTGACATGGAGGCCTTCGCTCCTGGCAGTGAGCACACGGAGGGAGAGGAGACTGCAGACACTGCTGAAACTGTGTGTAACACTCAGCGTCCACGGGTTGGACACATGTCTTTCTGTGGACACTTTGACAAAATGAAGACAATACAAAGGCTGAAATGACTGTCCTCATCTTTTCAAACAGGATGAAGAGATTCCAGTCCGCCTTCGGCACCGGCCCAGAACAGCCCCACAAAATGCTCATCTGTGACGTGTGGCAGGCAGTGTGACTGATGGTCCACAGGACACACACGTCCGGGCTCAGGTTGCTCCGGTCCAGTCGGGTGTGCAGGCCTCAGCAGGAGGCTGTGGGTGGAGTCAGTGGAGCCTAACAAGAGTGAAACGTCCGTTACTCAGGCACAGCTCAGTTTAGTAGAACGTCATTAGGAAGTTTATTCATTCAGTAATTCAATGTAAAAAATGACAAGTTAGTGAAAAGTATCTGATGAAATCAGAAATTCAGTTTCTCACATATTAAATACTGCATAGGACCAACTAAAAAAGATTAAGAACTGTTGGCCTACTGAAACATCTGTCCAGTGGTGGGCACGGTCCTGCTAATAGCACAACTGACTTTTCATTTAGCGGATTAACGTTTTGGCTAACTTTGAAAACTTTTAGCAGAATTAGCTTCGGCTAAATTCAGATCTGGTCAGTTCAAGTGGGACAGTTCATCTGTGCACACTGTCTGCTCTAAGGGTGTACAGGAGAATGGTGACTCACACAGAGCAACACTAAGCAGGGCTACGTGCCACCCAGTGACACCAGCACCCTCACAGCGCCTGCAGACTTTACTCATTTTCTAAAAATAAAGGAGTCTGATTTTGTTAAAGGGCAGAGTGAGTTAAAAACACACACACAGAGTAGTTAGTAAAAGTTTTAAACCTGCCATAACTTGCTTCACTTTGCTTCCAAGAGCTGATGTCTTGCTCTACAGGAGGAGGCCCAACTTTTGAAAAGTTTACAATGCCTCACAAAGCTCAAACATCTGGAACATTCACAATATTATCCATACGTTGCCTAATCTGTGCAAGTAGTGAGTTGTTGTTTGACTGAATCAGTTTAATACGTAAACAAGAAAAAGTTGATTACTTCCAGACGACAGGACGTTACAGTTTACTGGAGTGTCAGAGTAAACTGACGAGGACGTCTGGCAATTAACGTTTAGAGAAGATTGTAAGTTTGAAATGTAAAACATGTAGCACTGCTAATAAAGAAGAGATCTTACCTCTCTGAGCAGGAAGCACAAGAATGTAAAACTTTAGACATCGTTCTAATGTGCTTCTTTACGTGAAGTTTAAACACAAGACCTGTTCTGTCCTAATGGAACTGTGTGATGCTGCTGCTGTGTTATTTGAACATTCATTCTTCAGAATGCTCCGTCGGCCCCAAGCCATGCTCTGACTTTTGGTTTTTGTAACTTTTATACTTTTCTAAAGATTTGCCTTTATTTTGAAATAAAGTTTTCTTTAGGAGCACATCTGAACTGTTCAAGTCCTTCACAAACATTCCCTTCAGCAGACTTGGGCAAACATTTTTATGCTATTAGCTTTTAGCAAGAAATTTGCTATGTTTAGCGTTTTGCTACAGTTTAGCAAATTTACCTTTTAACTAACATTTTGCTTGTTTGAGCATTTAGCAACATTTTAGCTAATTTTAGCATTCATCTGCTGTTGTGCTGGTTTTAGTTCTGCTTGCTTTATTTTTATTCAGTTAACATTAATTTTGGACACATTTCAGCATCCTCGGCTTTATAACGTTGAATTGTTGCAGTGTGACGTCACAAGCATCAACTGTGTTTCCACTATTAGCTAAACGCCCTCAACACTGAGCTGAAAATACGAAAAGTGAATTTAATTCATCAAAAAAAAAAAATGGTTCAAGAGAGTATAAAGAAACGTTTGTTAGGAACTCTGCCTCAGCGGATCAATCGTATCTGCTTTGTGACATCAGTGTAAGGCTTATAAAACATGTGAAGGTTTGCAGACTGAAGTTGTTTCAAGACAACAACGATGCACTTTGGTCTCAGCTGCTTCAGGACCAGCCATTAGCTCATCAGCCCAGTCAGAATAAAACTGTTTCTCCAAACTGAGATGTGAAGAGCTATCTAAAACAGGTAAGATATTTATTGTTCTTAATGGTTCTTAGAACTCCATTTCATCTATAAAGCGGTACCACAGACTGAATACATTTTGTTGTTGCTCATGTTTGGTAACATCTGTTTTCTATGAAACATCACATCTGTCTCATCGTCTTGACACAAACTCCATGTTTTCATGACAAAGTGATTTATTTCAGATTTATGTGTGTTGTGTTGAGGTCTGGTTTTATTATTTTGTTTACTTTCACTTATTTTAGGCTTTTTGTCTGTGAGACACTGAGACGCTCAGTGCTGAGATCTGAACTCGTGCATAAAATGATAAGACAGTGTTTGATTATAAATATTGATCTTTAACCTTTGCTGTTTTTAACAAAGTGCACAGGGGTGACCACTATCCTAGACTGAAATGAAACTGCTGACTTGTTTTAAATAATAAAAACAATGTTACCAGACATGACAAAAAAGACTGAAACTAATGTGACCACTGAGACATGTTAAAGTCATGTGTCTTCAGTCTGCCTGTTTAAAGAGTGGCTGTTTGGTCTCATGGTGTGTAACACTGAATATGGACAGCTGAGGACAGAGTTGTCTCAGGAGTTAAAGGTCAAGTCTGTAAGACCATCTCCAAGCAGCTTGATGTTCCTCTGGCTGCAGCTGTAGATTGCTCAAAGGTCACAAAACAGAAGCATCTGCTGAAACCAACCTCTGGACGTGGCTGCAGGAGGAAAACTCATGACAAACTGAACAGACTGATTGACAAAGAGTCCAGAACAACTTCCAAAGAGATCAGAGGTCAAATCCAAGGTCATGGTCCATTCATCTGTTTGAACCAAAGTGGACCTAATGGAAGACGACAGAAGAGGATTTATTAAAATTAAATAAAAAAACAGGAATTTTCTTCAATGAATATTGAAAAGCCACAAAGCTTGTGGGCTGATGTTTTTCAGACAGATGAGATCAAACTGTCTCATCAGTTCTGTGTTCACACAGACTAAATTAAACATGTACAAGGAAAGGACCACTGTACCTGCAGTGAAACATGGAGGAGGCTCGGGTCTGTTCTGGACTGCTTTGTTGGATCTGGCACTGGGTGCTTTGAATCTGTGCAATGAAGTCTGAAGACCATCAAGGCTTTCTGGAGCTAAAGGCTCTGTACTTGGACCAAAGCTATTTATTTTATATGTGAATGACTTGGTAAATGTGTCAGGACTCCTTAAATGTATACTTTTTGCTGATGATACCACATTTTTCTGTTTAGGTGAATATATAGAACAAATGTTGGAATTGATAAAGACAGAATTTGTCAAGATACAAACTTGGTTTAAAATAAATAAATTATCATTAAATGTTGTGTCAAATGACAGTTTTGACTTTTTAATTGCACCTCTTTTTAACTCATTTTTCTTTCAAGCTTTAGTTTCTGTTAGATTACATAGTTCAGAAAGAGGGGGAGCTCTAGCCTAAACTATGCTGTAGCTGCTGTGATGCTGATTACAGTAGTGTCTTAAGGCAGGTGTGTGGTTCTTTGTGACATGACAATCAGTGCATGAAGGAAGGTAGACACGCACCGGTAATAATAATAACTTTTATTTATAACGCACTTTACATCAAACAGATCTCAAAGTGCCGGTGAGTAGCAGCTTCAATAAACCTGTCAGTTTTTGAGTCTAGAAGCAAACTTATGGTAAACAACACAGTAGTTTGAGGTGATTTAGGCCCTCTGTGATTTTAGAAGGCCCTCTGTGTTTGTTTAGTTCCATTGTAGTCTCTGTGAGTTTTGAGTTGAGTTGACCACATGCTGTTTTGAGACACATTAATTTACATCATGGATTTAGTTTAGATTACACATTTAGTCTTTCTATATTGTGAATTTGATGAAAGCAATTAGTATTTTGTAAGCTTAGAAATGAATCATGCAAGTCAAATATTTTATTTCTCTAATCCTTAAATTACTTGCATGAAAATCCTAGTGATTAGTTTTGAGGAAAAGGCATTTTTTGTTGGCTAAACATAATTGTAATTATTTATTTTATGTAATTAGGTAAGATACAATTAAGATGAAATGAAAATAAAGTATTACAGTAACATTTATTAGAAAATTTAGAAGAATTATCAAGACATTCAGAATTAATAAATATAATAAATGGTTAAATGCTTTAAAATGGTTATTATAGTTTGTCAGAATATTTACACAAGTTAAAGCATGAATTTGGTATGTATTTATATGGTTTAAGTGATTGAGAACATTGGAAGCTAAGCTGTTGATCTGTATTTTCTCCAAGGTTTTGATTCTATTCATTCTGCTGCTACTGCTGTAGAACCATCTGTGAGAGAAATTAATAAAGTTGATGAAGTGAGTTGAGCCTACGTCTACCTTCTTCCTGGATCTTTCAAGTCAGAACAGCACTGGTTGGAGAAAAGACTTGACATTAAATCTAGAAAAAACTAATTACATGATATTCGGTAATAAAAAGAAAACTGTTGATGTTCCACTCAAAATTGAGGATGTTGAGATTTGTAGAGTGAGTGAGGTGAAGTTTTTGGGTGTTATCATTGATGACAAACTGACATGGAAACAACACATAAATTCTGTAAGAATAAAAATAGCTAAATCGATTGCAGTACTATACAAAGTCAGAGACCTATTGAATGATAAAGCTCTGTATTTGTTGTATAACACAATCATTGTTCCACACTTAATCTATTGTATTGATGTTTGGGGGAATGCGTGTAAAACAATCACAAAACCTATTTTTGTATTACAGAAAAGAGCTGTAAGAATTATCACTAGAAAACATTACCGTCATCCATCAAGTACATTATTTTATCAACTGAAGTTATTGAAGTTCCATGATTTGGTAGACTATAATATTTTATCAGTTATGTATAGGGCTCAAAATAATGCATTACCTTTAAATATCCAAATGCATTTTGTTAAAAGACAAAGTTGTTATAATCTTAAGGGGACAGAGATGTTTGTAAAACCACAATTCAGAACTAGTTTGAAGGGACGTTCTACCTCAATCCAGGGAATTAGATTATGGAATGGCTTGGAGAATGTAGTTAAAAATGCCAAGTCAATGTTTACATTTAAGAAAATGATCAAAACAAATGTGTTAAAAATATATATATGAAATAGCGTAATGTGTATTGTATTAGTTAGAAAATTAGAAAGAGTTAGTCATTTTGTACTGTTGGTTGAAGATTATTATTGTTTAATCTGATTGTTGGAAAAAAGGGGCAGATATAATAAGATTTATTCTTCTTTCTGCTACCTTTCATTTTTTATATTTTGTACATTATCATTTATGGGATTGTCTTGTATTGTTTCTTTTGTAAAAAAAATGAACAAATTTAATAAACATAAACAAATATTGTAACACCTTTTCTTCTTCTTCTTTTGGCTGTTCCATGGTAAATGGAGCTTATTTATATAGCGCTTTCCAGCCCCCTGTGAGGAGCCCCAAAGCGCTTTACAATACCAGCCATCCACCCATTCATTCACACATTCATACACCGGTAGTGGTAGCCTGCCTTGCAAGGCGCCATCCAGACCTACCGGGAGCAACTCGGGGTTAAGTGTCTTGCCCAGGGACACAACGACACATGGTGGGCGGATGCGGGATTCGAACCTCCAACCTTCCGATCAGGGGTCGACTGCCATTACCACTACACCACGGGCGCCCCAGTGTCCGAGAGCATGGTGTCAGTCACATGTCATGGTCCTCCAGGATAATGACCCAAAGCACACAGCTAACAACACCCAAGAATGGATCAGAACCAAACATTGGACTGTTCTGAAGTGACCTTCTGACCCATGTTCTGAATCCTGTTGAACATCTGTGGAAGCAGCTGCAACATCTGGAGAAGAAAGCCTTCAAACCTGAGACAGTTTGATCCTGAGGAGTGGACCAGAACACATGTGGACAGGTTGGACCAGAACACATGTGGACAGGTTGGACCAGAACATCTGTGGACAGGTGGACCAGAACACATGTGGACAGGTTGGACCAGAACACATGTGGACAGGTTGGACCAGGACACATGTGGACAGGTTGGACCAGGACACATGTGGACAGGTTGGACCAGGACACATGTGGACAGGTTGGACCAGAACACATGTGGACAGGTTGGACCAGGACACATGTGGACAGGTTGGACCAGGACACATGTGGACAGGTTGGACCAGGACACATGTGGACAGGTTGGACCAGGACACATGTGGACAGGTTGGACCAGGACACATGTGGACAGGTTGGACCAGGACACATGTGGACAGGTTGGACCAGAACACATGTGGACAGGTTGGACCAGGACACATGTGGACAGGTTGGACCAGAACACATGTGGACAGGTTGGACCAGAACACATGTGGACAGGTTGGACCAGAACACATGTGGACAGGTTGGACCAGAACACATGTGGACAGGTTGGACCAGAACACATGTGGACAGGTTGGACCAGGACACATGTGGACAGGTTGGACCAGGACACATGTGGACAGGTTGGACCAGAACACATGTGGACAGGTTGGACCAGAACACATGTGGACAGGTTGGACCAGAACACATGTGGACAGGTTGGACCAGAACACATGTGGACAGGTTGGACCAGAACACATGTGGACAGGTTGGACCAGAACACCTGTGGACAGGTTGGACCAGAACACATGTGGACAGGTTGGACCAGAACACCTGTGGACAGGTTGGACCAGAACACATGTGGACAGGTTGGACCAGAACACATGTGGACAGGTTGGACCAGAACACATGTGGACAGGTTGGACCAGAACACCTGTGGACAGGTTGGACCAGAACACATGTGGACAGGTTGGACCAGGACACATGTGGACAGGTTGGACCAGAACACATGTGGACAGGTTGGACCAGAACACATGTGGACAGGTTGGACCAGGACACATGTGGACAGGTTGGACCAGAACACATGTGGACAGGTTGGACCAGAACACATGTGGACAGGTTGGACCAGAACACATGTGGACAGGTTGGACCAGGACACATGTGGACAGGTTGGACCAGAACACATGTGGACAGGTTGGACCAGAACACATGTGGACAGGTTGGACCAGGACACATGTGGACAGGTTGGACCAGGACACATGTGGACAGGTTGGACCAGAACACATGTGGACAGGTTGGACCAGGACACATGTGGACAGGTTGGACCAGAACACATGTGGACAGGTTGGACCAGGACACATGTGGACAGGTTGGACCAGGACACATGTGGACAGGTTGGACCAGGACACATGTGGACAGGTTGGACCAGAACACATGTGGACAGGTTGGACCAGAACACATGTGGACAGGTTGGACCAGAACACATGTGGACAGGTTGGACCAGGACACCTGTGGACAGGTTGGACCAGGACACCTGTGGACAGGTTGGACCAGGACACATGTGGACAGGTTGGACCAGGACACCTGTGGACAGGTTGGACCAGGACACCTGTGGACAGGTTGGACCAGGACACATGTGGACAGGTTGGACCAGGACACCATGTGGACAGGTTGGACCAGGACACATGTGGACAGGTTGGACCAGGACACATGTGGACAGGTTGGACCAGAACACATGTGGACAGGTTGGACCAGAACACATGTGGACAGGTTGGACCAGGACACATGTGGACAGGTTGGACCAGGACACATGTGGACAGGTTGGACCAGAGACAGGTTGGACCAGAACACCTGTGGACAGGTTGGACCAGGACACATGTGGACAGGTTGGACCAGAACACATGTGGACAGGTTGGACCAGAACACATGTGGACAGGTTGGACC
>JBBPBX010065052.1:0-15386 GCA_038048925.1 Garcialebias charrua | reverse complement strand
AAAGAGGTACGAGACCAACACCATTTATGGTGGAGGTGGCGTGCTGCTGACCTCAACTCGGGATGTTGTGAGTCGGTGGGCGGAATACTTCGAAGACCTCCTCAATCCTACTGGCACGTCTTCCACTGAGGAAGCAGAGCCTGGGGACTTTGGGTCGGGTTCTCCGATCTCTGGTGCTGAGGTCGCCGAGGTGGTTAAAAAGCTCCGCGGTGGCAAGGCTCCGGGGGTGGATGAGATTCGCCCGGAGTTCCTTAGGGCTCTGGATGTTGTAGGGTTGTGTTGGCTTACGCGACTCTGCAATATCGCGTGGACATCGGGGGCAGTTCCCTTGGATTGGCAGACTGGGGTGGTGGTTCCCCTATTTAAAAAGGGGGACCGTAGGGTGTGTTCCAACTATAGGGGGATCACACTCTTAAGCCTCCCTGGTAAGGTCTATTCAGGGGTTCTGGAGAGGAGGGTCCGTCGGATAGTCGAACCTCGGATTCAGGAGGAGCAGTGTGGTTTTCGTCCTGGTCGTGGAACACTGGACCAGCTCTACACCCTCAGCAGGGTCCTGGAGGGTGCGTGGGAGTTTGCCCAACCAGTTTACATGTGTTTTGTGGACTTGGAGAAGGCATTCGACCGCGTCCCTCGGGGGGTTCTGTGGGGGGTACTCCGGGAGTATGGGGTACCAGGCCCTTTGATAAGGGCTGTTAGGTCCCTGTACGACCGGTGTCAGAGCTTGGTCCGCATTGCCGGCAGTAAGTCAGGCTCGTTTCCGGTGAGAGTTGGACTCCGCCAAGGTTGCCCTTTGTCACCGATTCTGTTCATAACTTTTATGGACAGAATTTCTAGGCGCAGCCAAGGTGTTGAGAGGATCCGTTTTGGTGACCTTAGAATCGCTTCTCTGTTTTTTGCAGATGATGTGGTCCTACTGGCTTCATCAGTTCGTGATTTACAACTTTCACTGGAGCGGTTTGCAGCCGAGTGTGATGCGGCCGGGATGAGGATCAGTTCCTCCAAATCCGAGGCCATGGTCTTGAGCCGGAAAAGGGTAGCATGCCCTCTCCGGGTCGGGGAGGAGGTCCTGCCCCAAGTGGAGGAGTTTAAGTATCTCGGGATCTTGTTCACGAATGAGGGAAAACTGGAGCGTGAGATCGATAGGCGGATAGGTGCAGCGTCCGCAGTGAAGCGGGCGCTGTACCGGTCTGTCGTGGTGAAGAGAGAGCTGAGTCAAAAGGCAAAGCTCTCAATTTACCGATCGATCTACGTTCCCACCCTCATCTATGGTCATGAGCTTTGGGTTATGACCGAAAGAACAAGATCTCGGATACAAGCGGCTGAAATGAGTTTTCTCCGCAGGGTGGCTGGACTCTCCCTTAGAGATAGGGTGAGAAGCTCAGTCATCCGGGAGGGACTCGGAGTAGAGCCGCTGCTTCTCCACATCGAGAGGAGCCAGTTGAGGTGGCTCGGGCATCTGGTTAGGATGCCTCCTGGACGCCTCCCTGGTGAGGTGTTCCGGGCACGTCCCACCGGGAGGAGACCCAGAGGAAGACCCAGGACGCGCTGGAGGGACTATGTTTCTCGGCTGGCCTGGGAACGCCTTGGGATTCCCCCGGAGGAGCTGCTCCAAGTGGCTGGGGAGAGGGAAGTCTGGGCCTCCCTACTTAGGCTGCTACCCCCGCGACCCGACCCCGGATAAGCGGAAGAAGATGGATGGATGGATGTTTCGTCCTTCATCCGAAAGGACAAACAACAACATCTGAAAGGATGAAAATAAATGTTTCTACAATTTTTTTTTAATGTCCAGAGGACCAGACTTAATTGTTTTAGATTTTTCTACCAGGATTATTGAGCATGCATCAGGATATTTAATATCGTTGTCACTGATTCACTGACTTCAATTTGTGACTCACTACGAGTTCAAACTAGTTTTTTTTCTACAACATACATGTTGCTAATGTGAGATTGAAAACTAAGAAACAAAATGCAATAGTGTCATAATCAAGAGATTTCTGTTCATTCTTCATGCTTTGGAAATTTGATCTTTAACTAAAAAGGCGTTCAATACAGAACAACTGGACTTTATTTGTAACAAACAAGACGTTTCGCTCATCATCCGATAAGCTTTCTCAATCTTTTTTTCAATTTCAATCAATTTCTTTCTCGATCTTTAACTTGATATTTGAATGCAACACTATCTGCACCACAACCCAAATGATTGAGTATAAATGCATATTCTGGTATGAGTTATGTATGGCGGTCTGTGCGTGGGTGTGGTTTCTGTCCAGTCACTAACTGAATAAAAGGCCAGTTAGCCACCTAGCGGGCCGCTAATTCTCCATGTCAAATACAATGGCTGCAATTATATGGTAATCAGTGTTGGGGGCTCATACCTTTCGGCTGCTTTCTGTTGAGAGTGTGTGTCTGGCCAAGCTGCTCCTTAGGGAGACGGTTAGTCACGGCTTATTATTGACCCATTACACACCCGTCCCACTGCCAGAAAGGAACCAGTTGGCTCACAGACCATGCTGCATTCGCTGAGCAGCAAAAGAGAGCAGGAATCTAAAAACTTTGTTAATATTGTTGTTATCTAAGAACAGAAAGAGTGAACACATCAGTGGTAAACTACAAAAATGGTCATTAGGACTACAATGATGGTCGTGTATGTTCAACAATGAGTTAACAGTTGTTTTCTTTTAGACGGTGTTGTATCTTTCCTTGGCAACATTAACTTCTACTACAAATTAATAAGTAAACTTAAAATAATTTTAAACAAATATTGTAGTTTTGAAAATTTGATGATTCACCACCACTAGGAAGTTGAAAAGGTTCACCTAAAATATTGGTAAAAGTTCACTCACAATGGGCAAAATGCATCAAAAGACAAGTTTAGAAAGTAAAATCAGTACAAAGAAAAATGTTGGAGATGGATTGATCTTGTGCTCAATGGGCATTTGGGCAGCACGGTGGCACAACTGGTAGAGCTGCTGCCTCTCAGCGAGCAGGTCCCCGGTTCAAATCCCGGTCCGGGGGCCTTTCTGGGTGGAGTTTGCATGTTCTCTCCGTGCATGCGTGGGTTTTCTCCGGGTGCTCCGGTTTCCTCCCACAGTCCAAAAACATGCATGTTAGGCTGATTGGTAACTCTAAATTGACCCTAGGTGTGAGTGAAACAGGTCTCTCTTGTAAATGAGTCCCCGTGGCTCAACGAGGCTAGCCTGTATAAATAAAGGTTGAATGAATGAATCAATGAAAGTGCTCCAAATGTAAAATTTATGTTTTACTGACTGACAGAACTGTGCAAAAGTCTTGAGGCAGCACAACTTTTTTATTAATTTATTTCCAAAGAACCAGGTTTTCTTGCAGTGTTGAACAAATTATTTTTAACTTTGGGTTTTCTTTTCACGTTGCACGTCTTTCATTTTGTTCTGCACCTGATCATTGCCAGAATTCTTTCTTTCTTTTTTATTTCATTGGTTTGCTTTGTCATGAGGCCACTCAGCTCTGACCCATGACTCAATAAAAAAGGCCCCTAAATTCTGTGATAGCAAATCAGTGTTGTGATGACAACAGCAAACTTTGAATAAATAAATAAATAAATAAATAAATAAATAAATAAATAAATAAATAAATAAATAAATAAATAATAAATAAATAAATAAATAAATAAATAAATAAATAAATAAATAAATAAATAAATAAATAAATAAACATATAATTAAATGCCAGGTCAGCACTTTAAATGACTTTGTTTTTGGTGTTTATGACTGGTTAGATATGTAAATAGATATAAATTGATTTTGATATTTTCTTGACGATGTAAATAAACAAATATTTTTATCTTTGTAAAGAGATTCATTAATTCATTCATTCAACCTTTATTTAGTCAGGTAAATCTTATTGAGCCTCATGGCTCATTTACGAAAGTGACCTGCTAAAACTAAAGAACGATGAACAGCAAATATACATTAAACAATAAACAATAGAAAACAAAAGAGTAAAAAACAAAAGAGAGAAATATATATATATATANAGATAGATAGATAGATAGATAGATAGATAGATAGATAGATAGATAGATAGATAGATAGATAGATAGATAGATAGATAGATAGATAGATAGATAGACAGACAGACAGACAGACAGACAGACAGACAGACAGACAGACAGACAGACAGACAGACAGACAGACAGACAGACAGACAGACAGACAGACAGACAGACAGACAGACAGACAGACAGACAGACAGACAGACAGACAGACAGACAGACAGACAGACAGACAGACAGACAGACAGACAGACAGACAGACAGACAGACAGACAGACAGACAGACAGACAGACAGATAGATAGATAGATAGATAGATAGATAGATAGATAGATAGATAGATAGATAGATAGATAGATAGATAGATAGATATGTTCAGGTTGTTTTGGTTTTCAGTTTGCATTGGGAGTGATTTAAAGACACACACACACCAGACCCTGCTCGCCACAGCTGCCAGAGGGCTACTGTCTCTTTAAATATCCTTCCAGACTGTTGCCTCGGTAACCCGGAAGCCTCACGCGCCACACACCACAGTAACGAGAGTCCTTCCTGTTTGAGAAATTTCGAGGAAGTAGGAACAACAGGACAGTCGCAAAATACAAACATGGTGCGTGAGTGGAACAAGAGTCTGCATGCATGTGTTGTGAACAGCTGGAGCTCTCTGTGTCGCGTGCTCCTCTTAATAAACACACGAATGTGACCTTTAACCCGCTCGAAGGAGTTCTGTTTACGAGTCTGAAACATTAGCGTGTTGTACAGATGATACCAGAACACTGAGCTGGTTGAAACATGTATACTTGCTGGTTTCAAAACAAATAGTATTTGTGCTTGTTCTGACGCGGTTGCTGCACGTGCTGCACTAGCCTGTAGAAAAACCAACAGCAGATAAACTTCTCTGTTTATTGTTTACATCTGTAAGTTATGTTGTTTACATCTGTAAGTTAGCTTGCACACAGCGCTCCTGCATGTTTGCAACACGTTGTACAACGAATGCTGTTTTGAAAGGAGTTGTACTTTCAGAGCCACGTGCGCTTGTGTTATAACACGTTGTGCAGCTTCCATGCATTGATGTAGTTTCTTGAACCTGTTGTGTGTGTGTCAGGATTCAAGCAGGTGGCCTGTGTGAGGTGGGGGTGACCCATGCTCTGTCATCTTTGTGCTGCTGCCTCACTGTACATACTGTGGATCGCCATGGCTCAGGTGGCTGGACAGGAGGACAAGGAGAAAACAACTGCACTCAAAGGTGAATTCACATCTGCAGCTTATTTGAAGTAAGCCGGGCGATGACAAAGGTACAAGTGTAGACAAGTGATGAAGAGAGGAGCTTACATTTACAGCACTAACAGTTAGCACAATCTAAAGTTTACTGGTATTTTTAACTGTTGACAACATAAACTTCCAAACAAGGGGTTGCCCACTACAGGTGGTCCTCGACTTACGAACGAGTTCCGTTCCTGCGGCCGTTCGCATGTCGAAAATCGCCGTAAGTCTGAAAACACACGAGCCGTCACTTATACACGTACACGTACGGTACTACAGTTACCAAGCACTTCGCCTATCCTAACACAGTACCCTACATAATAATTAAAAAGACATACAGTACATTTGGAGACATAATAAATAGTTAATTTCTTACTTCAAGCTGGTCAAGCCTGTCTCCGTCTTTTCGCATGTTAGCTCGTTGCACGTCCGAGCTCTGCAGCTTCGTGCTGCTTCACGCGGTCCAAACTGTTTACAGGAAGGACTGTTAGCATGTTAACTCCATACATTTGGAGCCATAACGAAGGGAAAAAGAGTGAATAACTTACAGGGAGCCGTTTCTCCACGTTGTCCATCCAACAAGCTGCGCCGCGTTAGCATGTTAGCCCCTCCAATAGCTGCGCCCGTTAGCATGTTAGCCCCTCCAACAGGCTGCCGCAGCTGTTTCTCCGCGTTTTAGCATGTTAGCTCGGTGTGGCGGAGCGATCGGCGGCTGCTGCTCCGGGCCTGAGACGTCCACAGAGTTCACAGAGCGTTTCCAGCACATTTATCCGTATGAGGCAAACTCTGATCGGACACACGGTCCATCCAAAGCCGGCTGTCGAGGCCGGAGCTAACCAAAGCTGGCGGGCACTGCCGAAAACTGACGGACACTGCCGAAAACTGGCAGAAACTGTTGGAAACTGCGTGAATCGGCTTAAAAAAATAAATAAAATAAATAAAATAATAATATTACTTTATTTATAAAGCCATTTAAAACAACCACAGCTGCAACAAAGTGCTGTACACATGAAATCAAGAACATTTAAACACATGAAAAAAAAACTTTTTTTATTTTATTTTACATTTTTATTAATTTGATGCGTTCGTAACATCGAATTGCCGTAAGTCGAGACCGCCGTATGCCGAGGACTACCTGTATTTAACACCTGTATTTTATCACCTTCAGCTGATTGACAGACTTTATTCATCACATTTGAGTAATGGAAGAGAAACAGTTTTGTTTTTGTTTACCTCAGTTATGTGGTTTAGCTGCTGGATCTGAGCGGGGCATTTGATTGATGCCCCGGCAGACACAATGCTTGAAATCTGTGTGACTTACGTCTACTCGGAGCGCATGTCAACACAATGCGATGTCAACTCACTGCACAGTCACTGCAACAACAGCTGACCACATTGGTTAATGAAAACTCACAGCACATCACTATCTGCACTGTTTACTGCCAAGCCTGTTCATATAGGTACATAGATGTCTATGATGTACAGAGGTGCTTGAATGTTTGTGAACATACTTTGCCACTCACAAATATGTAATATTGGATCATTTTCCTCAATAACTACATGACAACTGGTAATATTTTTGTCTCACTTGTTTAACTGGGTTCTCTTGTAGGATTTTTCTGAAAATCTGATGATGTTTTATGTCATGTTTATGCAGAATTATAGACAATTCTAAAGGCTTCACAATCGTTCAAGCACCACTGTATTTAACCCTAATCTAACATTTACCCTAAAGTAAATAAAACTGTTAAAATGAATCAGACATTATAATACAGAGTGGCAAAGTATGTTCACAAAGTATGTAAAACGACATACTGTAAATCAGGGAAGTGGTGGCACAGAGATTAAAGATGGTGAGCCTGTAAATGGAAGGTTGGCTGTTCAACTCCCTGGACCGACCGCATCAAAATGTGGGTGGGAAAGATGAAGGTGAAGCACCCACACCTGCCTCCACACTCATTTGCCTCACTCTGGACCCTTGAGCAAGGCTCTTAACCCCCACCATCTGCACCCCCGGGTGCCTTAGATGGCAGCTCTCTGCTCCACACAGAGGGCTGTGGTAGCTCGGTGGTTGCATCAGGAAGGACATCCGGCATAAAAACAATTGCCAAGTCTTCATGCGAGTTACGTAGATCATTGTGGCGACCCCTGAGGAAGGGAGCAGCTGAAAGAAGAAGAACAATATACTGTAAATGTAAATAAATCATTCAAAAACCTTGATGTACTTGACATGTTCTGTTGTGAGTTAGTCAGGTTCACTGAGTTGACTGTTTTATGAGCTGGTAGTCCATCAAGCGGACATTCTCCCCTGATCCAGCTAGCTGCTTTGTTGCCCAAACTGCTAAATGAGTGCATTCAATAAGAGAAACTAGTAAAATAAAACAAAATAAAGATAGTAAGCTGTTTTATTACTGTTGCCAATCCTTTCAAATCTAAGGATGTTTTAACAAACTCAAGATACAAAAGATGTTTTGTATTTCTTTGGTTTCCAGTCTATTAACTGCTCCACTTGTTATGCATGAATGCTGAAATCATTTGACTTCTTACCTCTGGATGGAACAAGATCATTTACACATTTAAAATCTGTTTCCTAAACTAAAAACTGATCAATTTGTTCAAGCTTATTGTTAACTTCTCTGTCTGTTGCTGTGGTTCTGTTATTGGTTTACAGTACTTCTCAAATGTTAAGGCTGATTCAAAATCAAACCATGCAGTTGTAACAACTATGGCTTAATGGTTAAAAAAATAACCCTTAAAAATAAAAACTTATAAATTATTTTGATCATTTCGGGCATTTTAGTAAACTTAGACTCATATAAATATTTGAAATATCTAAATATTTGAACTAATCCGTTTTTGAGTGCTCCTCTAATTAATAATAGTAAAAACAACTCCACGTTTTAGTCCTCTGCACATATTGAGAAGATTGCAGACGTCATTCCTACAGTAGCTTTTAAAAAAAAAAGGAGAGTAAAGAGGGAGTGATTAAAAATCAAATGCACTCTTCTTGTTTCTTTTCAAAATGTTTGTGGCTTTTATGACTCAGCACTAACTCAAAAGGGCTGTCTCTTGAAATGACAACATACACAAAAATAATAATATACACTGGATAATAATATACACATATACATTTTAATATGTTTTAAACTGTTTTGTTTTTCTCTGCCAATAGATTTGTTGTCAAGAATTGACTTAGATGAATTAATGAAGAAAGATGAACCTCCGTTCATTTTCCCCAAAACGCTGGAGGAGTTTGAATATGCCTTCAACGAACGTAAGTACAGCTCAGTTTGTCCTGCTAAATCAAGAAAGTTTCATGAAATCTGAGAGCCACATCCTAGTTGTGGTCGATAATTTCATTTAGGGATTGGGTTGAGGCCAAAACAGAATACAGGTGGTCCCCGACTTACGAGCGAGTTCCGTTCGTACGAGGTGCTCGTAAGACGAAAATTCGTATGTCGGAACCCGAAACACATGTTGCTCGTAAGTCAGGATTTTCGGTCGTAAGTCGGAAAATGTATGCTAGCGCTACTACGAACACCTATTTTTCAACACAAACGTACATACCGGTACTGGTTTATAAACATGCTCAGAACTTTGTTTACAAACTGTTAGCTAACACACTTTCATCTAAAAACACATACCAGTGCTGTATTTTCTGTATGTTCTGTACAACTTTACTGTTCGTTATTCCGCTCGTAAGTCCGGAATCTCGTTTGTCGATGACGTAAGTCGGGGACCACCTGTACACAACAAAATGTTACTTTTGATTTAGTTGTCATTTTTTCTGAAGTTTTCTGTTGACCTTTGGCCTATTTACCTTTAAACTGAACAAGTGTCCACTTGCAGGTACATCTAAAATAAATTACATTAACAAGTAAAACTAATGGGATAGCTAATAATACAAATAAATAAATACAAAAAAGGGGTCAAATTAGCAGTTTGGTAGATTATTTTATTCTCAAATAGAATACGGTGATGATGAGGTCAGAAACACTTGACATTTAATAATTTGAGATAAAATAAAAATAGAAAATAAACGAGGCAGAAGGCTGTCCAGCTCTGACAATTATTCTGAAAACCAGGACAGATCAAACTAACAGAAACATTTACCAAGATGAAATAAAAAAAATTATAAAAAACAAACAATCAAACAAACGTGTAATTCAAAGTATTTTACACCGTCTGTTAAACATGATATAGATTGCTTTATATTCCATAGTATTTTTTTTTACTGCCGGTTTAACTTCATCACAATTGCTTATTGATGATGTGACACCTATTAGAATTAAAACTTGAAATTCATTTTTTTGCTGAATATAATTTGCTTTTAATAGACATGCATGCCATGTCCAGCATGTACTGTACTCAGCTTTTCCCCTGTTGAGGGGTAGGTAGGCTTCAACCCCGTCTCCAATACCATGCACAAGACTGACAGGGCACAGAAAGTTAACAAGTGAGTGACAGATTTTAAAATTACGTAAAATCTGCAAATATGGGAGAATTATGCTCCCTCCTAAACATGCCGGAGAAGAAGCGCTGCTTTACTCTTGTTCTTTCATCTAACCATTATTATCGTCTACTATTTTCTGTCATTTCCACTGTCTTGTGCTGTCCATACTCTGTTGTAAGGTGTACACACTTGCTCTACTGCTGTGTTGTACATTTCACTTACACATTTCTTTTTTTAAATTCTGTGTTGCTGTTTTTGTAAAGCCACAATCCTAGGGAAACGATGGCTTGTTTCACAATAAGGTGTATCATCTGTAGTTTACATGGCAATAATAGCAAATTTCTTGAAGAAAATAAAAGCAAGCATGAAGATTGTCCGGTCTGTCAACTGAAGTGAAAGCTGATGAGGAGTGGGCTGTCCCACCCGGCATGCGCCACCACTTACAGCGTAACAGACAGCGAAGACAAAACATGTAGTTCTCAACCCAAGCGCTCATGGGTAATGTAGTCTTCTATACCTTGCATCCTTCTACGTCACTCACTGTTGACGTGCCGTTCAAATGACGCATTCACGGACCCTAAGGTTGGTCGGACTCTAGCGTTGAACTGACTTTTTAACGTCCTAAAACACTTATAAATATCACAAAACACAGCGGTTAAGCAGTCTTCGACGATATTACATGCATAGAAATGAAATGAAACAAACACACTGTCAGAAATGTGTGAACAAGATGAAATCTGACAATCAGCAGTCTATCAGAACCAACGATATTGAACACAACACACAATGGACCAATCACAGCGCTTTATGCAGCCTCAGCTCCAGGAATGCTAACTTAGCTTACCCCAAAGTTCTGGACACTTTTTCACAAAATAAACGTTCAAAACGCCACAGAAAAAAATCTGTTTAACGTACCAAAACACATAAAGGGAAGCCTCCGCGCCTTCCTGAGGAAGACAGCACTTCTAACTGTTTAAAACAACGGACTCTTGTCAGAACCGAAGTCGGGACCAACTGATAGTTGGCCCAAACCCAGAACTGAGTGGGTTCTCCCGAACCACAAACAAACCACGTTGTAACAGAAATAGCACACCGAAGCAGCCCGACAATGTGAAACCAGCACACAACAGTAATCCGCAGATGTAATGAGAAGAAGAAAAGTGGCGGAACGGTGACACGGCGGTCACAAGGAAAAATGCATGCAACGTGCGACACGTTATGAAAACATCTCACAGACACAGACAAAAATTCATCACCAACAGCTTCAAACAGACGTATTAAAATTGAAACAAAAATAATTCCAACGTGAAATGACGCAGACAATGCAAGAACAGCAATCTCCTGACACTCACCAGCCAGAATTATCTTACCAAGTCCAAAAACAAGGATAATTATGCCAACAACCGTAACAATAGACTACAAAAATACAATTTAATAACCGTCCAGGGATTCGGACGAGCCATCAATATGTAACTGAACACAGAGTGGTGCCAATTATATGTAAGGGATATAATACTTGTCAGTTTGCTGACTAGTACAATATTCCAGAAGAAGTTGGAGCAGATTTGATCTGACCCAAATTCATTCGCGAGTTCACCCTTTTTCCAGATTAAATTGCTTAAATGTGACTAGACAAAATGTAATTTCACGAGAGACTTCAACTTATGTTGATCCACCAGAAGATAGACCTTTTATTGAGAAAATCATAAAAGTACATTAAACATTTGTATCGAGATTAGCTCTGATTTAATAACTACTGTAGACAAGAATTCAAATTGAAACAAACAGACAAGTTATGTTTAAACTTCCTGCTGGCACATTTACTTAAAAGTTTAATGGCTTAAGAAAAATAAGAATAAGGAGGAAGAAGTGGAATGAAAGCTAAGTTTAACAGAAGTTAATTATTTTGAAATGCAACAGGGTGGCACTTTTCCCAAACGAGTCCGGCTGGACTCCTCGCACGTTCAGCATACAATCTATGACTCTTTACCTGGTGACGACACGTCTCTTTGGAGATAAGAGCTGAGAAGTTGTGGACACTTAATGGACTGTGCTGTCCAGTAGACGTCCAGTTGCACTTCCGCGCGTGTATAGCTGATTCAACAATACGAGCAAGAGCGCCTTTCCCGGCAGGAACCAGGGCCAACGTACTGACTGGTTTCCAAAATAAAACTTTCAGAAAACAAATTCTTTCAAAACAGAAATGAGTGAGTTACAGCGATGCTCTGCTGTAACTCTGGTTGAGAAACGTAGGTCTAATTGACATTTGACCACAACGTTTCACCAGTTTCCAGAGAAGAACCAAGTTGTGTTTTTAGTTCTCCCTTTCACATTGACGAGTCTACAGGAAGTGTCCCTTTAAGAAGGGGGTGTGACTTAGTCAAATACTTCCTGCTCATTGGTTGTTTACCACTAGAAAGGGGTTGACTTTGCAGGTCAGCGAGTCTGAGTGACAGGTAGGGGCAGACAGGACAGTAGAGAGAAAATGTGCATCAGAAGATGCAGGTGTGAACAAAACATGGAATCTGTTTTGAGAACAGATTAATTGTTTTTAGAAAGGACGGGAGACAGGAGACAACTTATGTCTACAACTTTTCCTTCATTCCCAAAACACTTCAAACAAACACGAACAGATTGTTCATCAACTTTAGACATTGTCCTTCTGCATAGAGCATACAGTTTAAAACAAAGTCTAGAAGATCATTCTGACATGTTCTCTTAACTTTGGCATATTTAAAATACACCAGCTTAGTAAATCATATACATACTAAGAATATACTGTTGATTAATTCAGAATTAACACAAATTAAAGAGAATCTTCTGATTTGTGTCTCTTAATTCAAAATAAATGTAACAAAATAGTGTCCACTTGTCTCCTTGAGAGCTTCAAGAAAAGTGTCACTCAGAGATTCAGAGAGATGTGAAGAGGTTTAAATCCAGTAACGGACATGAGGTGCTGTATCACTACAACTGCATATATATATATAATATATATATATATATATATATTTATATATACGTATATATATATATATATATATATATATATATATATATATATACTGTAGTGATACACCTCGTCTTTGATATTTTAGGGTTCACACCTCTCTGAAACTCTCAGTGTTACACTTGCTTGGAGCTCAAGGAGACAAGTGGACACTATATTTTGTTACAATTATTTTGAATTAATGGACACTAATTAATCAGATTGAACTTTCTCTTTAATGTGTGTTAATTCAGAATTGATCAAACAGTATTTTTGTCATTTCAATGATGATTTGACTAAGCTGGTATATTTTAAATATGACAAAGTTAAGAGAACATCTCAGAATGATCGTGCTTTGAACTGTCTGCTCTAGGCAGAATAAGTGTCTAAAGTTGAAGGAACAATCCTTCGTATTTGTTTGAACTGTTTTTGTTTCGAAGGAAAAGTGCTAGACATAGCTTGCTTTCGGTCTCCCGTCCTTTCTAAAAACAATGAATCTGTTCTCAAAACAAAGTACTGACTTGTTCACATGCACCTGCAAACTCTGACGTTGTGTTCTGTGTATTGTCTACCCTATCATCTGTCACTCAAACTCACTCACTTGCAAAGTCACACCCTCTCTAGGGGTGCGACAACCAATCAGCAGGAAGTATGTGACTAAGTCACACCCCCTTCTTAAAGGGCACTTCCTGCATTTTGGGTTAGTGTTTTGGAGGAGAACGAACTGACAACTGGCTTCTCTTCCCTGGAGAAAGCTGGAGACGTCCGGTCATATGCCAACTCGGCCCACGTCTTCAGCAAAGGTTCAAACAGCACGTCAGCTGTGAACCCCTTCGAGTGTCACAGCTCCAAGCGGTGACACTCTTTCTGGAAGTTATCTTGAACAAAACCAGAGCTGGGCATTACTCTGGGAGGCCGACGCAGACGGTCTCGAGACCGTGGCAAGATGAAAGTGGTCGCCTGTAAAACGCAGCAGCATGCGCGTCTGGCTTGACTAATTTACCGGAGTCGAGACAGGATCATCTTCACGAAGGTAAAAGTCGTTTCATCACGGTACGGACGTCCAGCCGAAACCGAGCAGAGGGTGCTATCTCTGGTTAAACATCTCAAGATAAGATTCAACCATTTCCTTTCAATCTTTTATCTTTCCTCCTTAAACTCCTCCTTATGTTTATTTTCATCATGGTAAACTTTAAGTAATGTGCCAACAGAAAGTTCCAACTGTCTGTTTGTTTTAATTTGAATTCTTGTCAACTTAGTTAGTAAATCAGAGCTAATATCGATACAAATGTTTAATGTAATTTTTGTGATAGTTTCAATAAAAGGTCTATTTTTTTGGTAGACCAACATAAGTTGAAGCCTCTCGTGAAGTTACATTTCTGGCTAATCACATCGTTAGATTTATTGATTTATTCTGAAAAAGTTGAGACCCCGTGAATTGGTGGCATGTTTGTGCAGATAAAAGTCTGCTCAGCGATGCGCACCTAAAACTATAGGTAAGTCAGTAAACTGACCTCGTTTGTGTTTAATTACACAAACGGCCTATAGATTTCTTTTACATATTGGTGGCCGCGTACGCTCTGCTGAAAGATTAAATTGATAAGTTGTTTTTGTAGCTTATTTTTGTTACGGTGTTGTTGGCATAGTTTGCATCCTGGTTTTGGACTTATAAGGATAGTTCTGGCTGGTGGAGTGTCCGGGAGTTGCTGATCGTGGCATTGTCTGGATTATTTCCCGATAGAATTATTTTTTATTTCACATTTCAACGTGTTTTGGAGCTGCGGATGAATGAATGTTTGTTTTTGTGAGACGTTTCATTACGTGTCGCGAGGCTGCATGCA
This sequence comes from Garcialebias charrua, assembly GCA_038048925.1. NCBI lineage: Eukaryota > Metazoa > Chordata > Actinopteri > Cyprinodontiformes > Rivulidae > Garcialebias > Garcialebias charrua. The sequence goes on along the minus strand of JBBPBX010065052.1, from coordinate 817 downwards.
TTTTTTCGTTTTGTGACCGCCGAGTCACCACTGCTTCATTTTCTTACATCTGCGATTTGCTGTTGAAGCTGTGTCACACATTTGCTGCTCCATTTTTACCTAATCTGTTACAACGTGTTGTTAGCCGAGGTTCGGGAAAAACCCACTCCGCTTTGGACCGGACTGTGTTCCGGTTCCGTTTGACGTAAAGTCCGTTGTTGTACACAGTTAGCGTGCTGCCTCCCCTGGGGGCGTGAGAGTTAGCTTGGATGTGTTGTGCTCGTTAACAGAATTTTTCTGCGGTGTAAAAATACGTTTATTTTGTGAAAGATGTGTCTAGAACCTTGGGTCGAGCTAATGCTAAAAGCGGTACCGAGAGACAAGATGGCTGCTTAAAACGCTGTGATTGGTCCATTGTGTGTTGTGCTCAAAGAACGTTGGTTTCTGTAGACTCTGGTTGTTAGATTCATTTTTGCACACATTTCTGACGGTTTATATGTGTTGTTTGAGTTCTATGCACGTGATATCGTCGAAGACTGGCTTAACCGCGGTGTTTTGCGATATTTATGGCTGTTTTAGGACGTTAAAAAGTCCGTTCCACGCTTTTGTTCGACCGACCGCAGGTCCGTGAACACACCGCTCGAACGGCACGTCGCACGTGGGCGGCGTTAGGTTTGGAAGACACAATTTCCCATGAACACTTGGGTTTTAGAACTACAGTTCTGTCTTCGCTGTGATTGGTCGATTACGCTGTAAGTGTTGACGCTTGCGCAGTGGGTGAAGCCCCGCTCCTCGTCAATTTTCACTTCAGCTGCTTGTCCCAGACGAGTTTCCGTGC